>CM063157.1:8216116-8395711 GCA_031885435.1 Passerculus sandwichensis | reverse complement strand
TTGTCCCTGTGTCACTGTCTCCGTGTCCGTGTCCCTGTCCCCGTGTCCGGTGTCCCTGTCACTGTCCCCATTGGTGTCCCCATGTCCCTGTGTCCATATCGGTGTCCTGTTGGTGTCCCCGTGTCCATATCGGTGTCCCTATGTCCGCGTCCCTGTCCCCATGTCCGTGTCCCTGTCCCCGTGTCCGGTGTCCCCATGTCCCTGTCACTGTCCCCATGTCCGTGTCACTGTCCCTGTGTCCGATGTCCCTGTCCCCGTGTCCGTGTCCCTATGTCCGTGTCCCTGTCCCCATGTCCGTGTCCCTGTCCCCGTGTCCGGTGTCCCTGTCACTGTCCCCATGTCCCTGTCAGTGTCCCTGTCACTGTCCCCATTGGTGTCCCCATGTCCCTGTCCCCGTGTCGGTGTCCCAGTCACTGTCCCCATGTCCATGTCCCTGTCCCCGTGTCCGGTGTCCCTGTCACTGTCCCCATGTCCCTGTCACTGTCCCTGTCACTGTCCCCATGTCTGTGTCCCTGTCCCCATGTCCGTGTCCCTGTCCCCGTGTCCGGTGTCCCAGTCACTGTCCCCATGTCCATGTCCCTGTCCCCGTGTCCGGTGTCCCTGTCACTGTCCCCATGTCCCTGTCACTGTCCCTGTCACTGTCCCCATGTCTGTGTCCCTGTCCCCATGTCCGTGTCCCTGTCCCCGTGTCCGGTGTCCCCATGTCCCTGTCACTGTCCCCATGTCCGTGTCACTGTCCCTGTGTCTGATGTCCCTGTCCCCGTGTCCGTGTCCCTATGTCCGTGTCCCTGTCCCCGTGTCCGTGTCCCTGTCCCCGTGTCTGGTGTCCCTGTCCCTGTCCCCGTGTCCGTGTCCCTGTCCCCGTGTCCGGTGTCCCTGTCCCCGTGTCCCTGTCACTGTCCCCATGTCCCCGTGTCCGGTGTCCCCCGGCCCCTCCCCGTGTCCTATTTTCCCGCCGTGGCCATGGCAACGGGGACAGACACGGGACACGGGGGGGGACAGGGAGGGGACAGCGATGGGGACAGGGTGAGAGACAGGGACACAGCGGGGACAGAGACAGGGACAGGGACGGGGACAGACACGGGACACAGCAGGGACAGAGAGAGGGACAGGGACGGGGACAGACACGGGGACACAGCAGGGACAGGGACAGGGAGG
Organism: Passerculus sandwichensis; assembly: GCA_031885435.1. Lineage (NCBI taxonomy): Eukaryota > Metazoa > Chordata > Aves > Passeriformes > Passerellidae > Passerculus > Passerculus sandwichensis. The sequence continues at coordinate 8,394,553 of CM063157.1, read as the reverse complement.
GGACACTGCGGGGGACAGAGACAGGGACAGGGTGAGAGACAGGGGGACAGGGAGGGGACAGGGAGAGACACGAGGACAGGGATGGCGACACTGAGGGGACAGAGAGCGGGACAGGGATGGGGACACTGAGGTGACAGGGACAGGGTGAGAGACGGGGGACAGGGAGGGGACAAGGGAGGGGACAGGGATGGAGACAGGGACAGACATGGGGACATGGGGGGGACACTGAGGGGACAGGGATGGGGACAGAAGAGAGGGACACAGACATGGGACATGGTGGGGACAGGGACAGTGATGGGGACAGAGAGAGGGACACTGAGGGGACAGGGACATGGTGGGACAGGGGACAGTGATGGGGGACACTGAGGGGACAGGGATGGGGACACAGACATGGACATAGGGGGGACAGGGACAGGGTGAGAGATGGGGACATGGTGGGGACAGGGACAGGGAGGGGACACTGAGGGGACAGGGATGGGCACATGGCGTGGACACAGCGGGGACAGGGACAAGGATGGGGACAGGACAGGGACAGAGAGGGAGGGGACACAGAGGGGACAGGGATGGGGACAAGGGACACACAGGGGACGTGGGAGGGAGGTGTGGGGACAGGGATGGGGACACAGAGGGGACAGGGATGGGGACACAGAGGGGACACGGCTGCGACGGGGATGGGACAGGAGGGAGGGGACAGGGACACTGAGAGGGACACAGGGACATGGCAGTGACAGGGACAGGAGGGATGGGGACACAGAGGGGACAGGGATGGGGACATGAAGGGACAGGGACACAGAGGCGACAGGGACACAGAGGGGACAGGGACACAGAGGGGACAGGGATGGGGACACTGAGGGGACACGGCCGCGACGGGGATGGGACAGGAGGGAGGGGACAGGGACACTGAGAGGACACGGGGACATGGCAGTGACAGGGACAGGAGGGATGGGGACACAGAGGGGAACAGGGACACAGAGGGGACAGGGACGGGGACACAGAGGGGACAGGGACACAGAGGGGACAGGGATGGGGACACGGAAGGGACACGGAGAGGGACACGGGGACGTGGCAGTGACAGGGACAGGAGGGATGGGGACACAGAGGGGACAGGGATGGGGACACAGAGGGGACAGGGACGGGGACACGGAAGGGACACGGAGAGGGACACGGGGACGTGGCAGTGAACAGGGATAAGGACAGGGAAGGGACACGGGGCCACGGTGGGGACATGGAAGGGACATGGAAGGGACAATGTGGCATCAGCAGGGACACGATGGGGACACAGGGAGGGACATGGGAGTGACACGTGGTGGGACTTGGGGACAAAGGAAAGGACCTGGAGGGGACTTGGGGACACCAACGGTGGCACCGAGGGGATCTGGGGACACGAGAGGGACACAGAGGGCACTTGGGGACACCTAAGGGACACAGAGGGGACTTGGGACACCAAAGGGACACAATGGGGACACTGGAGGGATTTGGGGACACCAAAGGGACACGGAGGGGACTTGGGACATGGGCTGGGGACACCGTGGGGACACAGGAAAGGACCTGGAGGGGATTTGGGGACACCAAAGTGACAACATCAGGGATTTGGGGACACTTTGGGGATTTGGGGACACCGAGGGGACACAGGAAAGGACCTGGAGGGGATTTGGGGACACTTTGGGGACACAAAAGTGACACCGAGGGTGGCGCCGAGGGGATTTGGGGACACCAAAGTGGCACCTTGGGGGTTTGGGGACACTTGGGGTGCCACCATCGGTGATTTGGTGACACTTTGGTGATTTGGGGACACCAAAGTGACACCGAGGGGATTTGGGGACACTTTGGGGACACTTTGGTGATTTGGGGACACCGGAGTGACACCGAGGGTGCCACCATCGGTGATTTGGGGACACTTTGGTGATCTGGGGACACTTTGGTGATCTGGTGACACTTTGTGGCTCCGGTGCCCCCCCCGCGGGGTGCGGTGTGTGGGGGAGGGGCTCCCTCCGTCCCTGCCCCTCCCCCCCCCCGGTCCGGCCGGTCCGTCCGGTTGAACCGCGGGTGGGGGCGGGGCCGGGGTGGGGGAGGGGCAGCGCGGGGTCCCCCCCATCCCCTCCCCCCCCCCCCCCCGTTAATCCGCGGCCGCCGGGGCCCCTTAAGAGGCTTAAACGGAGCGGGGGGGGAGGGGAGGGACCCGAAATCAGCGCGCCCCTCCCCTCACAGCAAACCCCGATCCCATCCCCCACCCGAACCCCAAACCCCGATCCCATCCCCCACCCCTGAACCCCAAAATTCCCACCCATCCCCCCATCCCTGAACCCCAAACCCCGATCCCATCCCCCACCCCCGCCCCCAAAAATTGCCACCCATCCCCCAAAGTTTTCACCCCTGAACCCCAAATTCCCACCCATCCCCCCACCCCAAATTCCCCGTGCCCCTCCCCCACAGAAGCCCCTCCCCCCCTTTCTGTGGTGTCCCCCCGATTTTATTTGGGGTCGGCCCCGCCAGATGTTGGAGGGGGGGAGGGGGAGAATTCAGAGTCACAGTCCAGATGTTGGGGGGGGGCTGTACCCCTCCCCCCCACTTAGCAAGGTCTCGTCCAGATGTTGGGGTCCCCGTCCAGATGTTGGGGTCCCCACCCTCACATTGGGAGGGGGGCTCCCATCCAGATGTTGGTGTCCCTATTCCAGATGTTGGTGCCCCCCACTCTCCCAACGGGGTTCCCCATCCAGATGTCGGTGTCCCCGTTCCAGATGTTGGGGGCACCAGCCCTGGCCTTGGGGGCCCCTGTGTAGATGTCACCGTCCCCATCCAGATGTTGGGGGTCTCCCCCCAAATGTCACCGTCCCCATCCAGATGTTGGGGTCTCCCCCCTAAATGTCACCGTCCCCATCCAGATGTTTGGGGTCTCCCCCCTAAATGTCAACCTCCCCATCCAGATGTTGACGTTCCCCACCTCGACCTTTGCATCCCCATCCAGATGTTGGGGGTCCCCTCCCAGATTTCAAGGTCCCAAATCCAGATGTTGGGGTCCCCCCCCACTCCTGACCACGGGGTCCTCGTCCACATGTCGGGCGGGGGTCTCCATCCAGATGTTGGGGGTCTCCACCCAAACATCGACAGCCCCATCCAGATGTTGCGGTACCCACCCTTGGGGGTCCCACCCAGACGATGGGGTCCCCGTCCAGATGTGCATGTCCCCATTCCAGATGTTGGGGTCCCCACACAAATTTCAAGGTCCCCATCCAGATGTTGATGTCCCCATTCCAGATGTTGGGGTCCCCACCAGGACCCTCCCAACACTGGGGATCCCCCATCCAGATGTTGGGGGTCTCCACCTTGATCTTGGCGCCCCCCTCCAGATGTTGATGCCCCCATTCCAGATGTTGGGGTCCCCGTCCAGATGCTGCTGCCTCTGCCCAGATGTTGGGCTCCCCGTCCAGATGTTGAGGTCCCCGCCCGGATTTCAAGCTCCCCATTCCAGATGTTGGGGTCCCGATCCAGATGCTGGGATCCCCATTGCAGACGTCGCCACCCCCACCCTGCCATCCCCGCCTCCTGATTGGCCGATCCCTCTGATTGACACCCGCCCCGACCAATCCCTGCCCTGCCCGACCCCAGCAACATTTTGGGGCAAAACCTGCGAATTTTGGGGTTTTGTTTTTATTCCCCCTCCTCGGGCTGAGCCTTCTGGGGCCTCCTCTGCAGCAACTTCCGGGCTGGGGACGCCGGCAGCTTCTGGAACGTTCTGGAAGCTGCAAAAAAACCCCAAAACTCCTCAGTTTCCCGCCAAAAAACGCCGGGATTTGGGGGGATTTTGGGGATTTTTGGGTGATTTTGGGTGATTTTGGGTATTTTTGGGTGATTTTGGGGTTTTTTCTCACCCAGCTGCTCCGAGAGGTCCCTGAGGAAGTTCCTGCTCTGCTGGTGGAACTCCAGCACCATTTTCGCGGCTTGTTGGGCTTCATCCACCTGGGAAAACACACAAAAAATTCCTAAAAAAGCCCCAAAAAATTAAAAAAACCCCAAAAATTTGAAAAAAACCCCCAAAAAATTCCAAAAACATCCCCCAAAAATTAAAAAAACAAACCCCAAAACAAAATCCAGAAAAAACCCCCAAAAATTACAAAAAAAACCCCAAAAATTCCCAAAAAACCCCCAAAAATTCCCAAAAAAACCCCATAAACCCCCACGAAATTTTAGGAAATTCCCCGAATTTGGGTTTTTTGCCCCAAATTTTGTTGGTTTTGCCCCAATCCTCACCACGAGGCGCAGAAAAAAAACACCCAAAAAATTCCAAAAAAATCCCCAACTCCCCCGTAAAAACCCCCAAAAAATTCCCTAAAAAAACCCCCCAAAAATACCCAAAAAAACCCCCCCAAAAATACCACAAAAATTCCCCAAAAAAACACCCAAAAATTCCCAAAACACCCCACGAAATTTTCGGAAATTGCCCGAATTTGGGTTTTTTGCCCCAGATCCCCCCCGGTTTGTTGGTTTTGCCCGGCGCTCACCAGCAGCCGCAGGCGCTGCAGGGCCGGGCGCTGCCGGGCCAGGACCGAACCAAACTCGGGCCGGGGGGGGGACGGGGGGGCAGGGGACGGCGGGGGGAGGGGCCGGGGGGGCGGAGCCTGAGCGCAGCTGCTGCAGAGACCTGGGAGAGAAATGGGGGGAAAAATGAAAATTTTGGGGATAAAAATGGGGATTTCGGGGAAAAATGGGGAATTTTGGGGAGGAAAATGGAGGAAATGGGGGATAAAAATGGGGGAAAATGGGGAATTATGGGGATAAAAATGGGGAATTTTGGGGAGGAAAATGGAGGAAAATGGGGATTTTGGGAAAAAAATTGGGGAAAAATGGGGAATTTTGGGGAGGAAAATGGAGGAAATGGGGGATAAAAATGGGGAATTATGGGGAAAAAAATGGGGAATTTTGGGGAGGAAAAGGGGAAATTTTGGGGTAGAAGTGGGAGTTTGGGTATAAATTGGGGGAATTTGGGGATTTGAGGTGGGAAATGTGGGGATTTTGGGATCAGTGTGGGGATTTTGGGGCTAAAAGGGGGAATTTTGGATTATTTTGAGCTCTCACCTCTCGGCCTCCTCCGAGCGCTGCCGGTGCTGCTGCAGGAGCCGATCCCAGTCCCGGAGCTCCCCCCGCAGGCTGGGAGGGGACACCACAGGGACAGGTCAGGGACAGGTGTGTCCCCAATGTCCCCAAGTGTGTCCCAGGTATTCCCAAATGTCCCCAAGTTTGTCCCAAATGTCCCCAGGTGTGTCCTAGGTATTCCCAAATGTCCCCAGGTGTGTCCCAAATGTCCCCAAAATGTCCTAAATGTCCCCAGGTGTGCCCAGGTATCCCCAAGGTGTCTCCAGGTGTCCTAAATGTCCCCAGGTGTGTCCCAGGTATTCCCAAATGTTCCCAAGTTTGTCCCAGGTGAGCCCAAGTGTGTCCCAAATGTCCCCAGGTGTCCCCTTCCTACTCCAGGTGTGCCCAGGTGTGTCCCAGGTGTCCCCAAGGTCCCACCAGGTGTCCCCAAGTGTCCCCCAGGTTTGTCCCAGGTGTCCCCAGGTGTGTCCCAAGTGTCCCCTCCTCATTTCAGGTGTCCCCAGGTGTGTCCCAGTGTCCTCAGGTGTCCCCAGATTTGTCCCAGATGCCCCCAGGTGTGTCCCCAATGTCCCCTGATCACTCCAGGTGTGTCCCCAGGTATCTCCAGGTGTGCCCAGCTGTCCCCAAGGTTGTTCCTGGTGTCCCCAGGTGTCCACAAGCTCCCCCCAGATGTGTCCCAAATGTCCCCAGGTGTGTCCCAGGTGTCCCCAGGTATCTCCAGGTGTGTCCCAGATGTCCCCAGGTGTGTCCCGGATGTCCCCAGGTGTGTCCCAGCTGTCCCCAGGTGTGTCCCAGCTGTCCCCAGGTGTGTCCCAGCTGTCCCCAGGTGTGTCTCAGGTGTCCCCAGGTGTGTCCCAGCTGTCCCCAGGTGTGTCTCAGGTGTCTCAGGTGTCCTCAGGTGTGTCCCAGATGTCCCCAGGTGTGTCCCAGGTGTGTCCCCAATGTCCCCAGGTGTGTCCCAAATGTCCCCCAGGTGTGTCTCAGGTGTCCCTAAGGTCCCACCAGGCACCCCCAGGTGTTCTCACATCTGTCCCAGGTGTCCCCAAATGTCCCCAAGCTTGTCCCAGGTGTGTCCCTCCCTCCCCAGGCATCCCTAAATTCACCTCAGGTGTCCCCAGGTGTGTCCCCAATGTCCCCAGGTGTCCCCAAATGTCCCCAGGTGTCCTCAGATCCGTCCCAGATGTCCCCAGGTGTGTCCCAGGTGTCCCCAGGTGTCCTCAGATCTGTCCCAGGTGTGTCCCAGGTGTCCCCAAATGTCCCCAGGTGTGTCCCAAATGTGTCCCAGGTGTCCCCACGTGTGTCCCAGATGTCCCCAGGTGTCCTCAGATCTGTCCCAGGTGTCCCCAGATCTGTCCCAGGTGTGTCCCAGGTGTCCCCAAATGTCCCCAGGTGTCCCCACTGTCCCCAGGTGTCCTCAGATCTGTCCCAGGTGTCCCCAAATGTCCCCAAGGTGTCCCCACCTGGCCATGAGCACCTTCACCTGAGCCACCGATGCCTCCAGGGCTGGATCCAGGGAATCCCTGAGGGAAAGGACCCAAAATTCCCAAAAATTCCCAAATTTTGGGGCAAATTCAGAGAAAATCTCCCCCAAAATTCCCCAATTTTGGGGCAAATCCAGTGAAAATCCCCCCAAAATTCCCAAATTTTGTGCCAAATTCAGTGGAAATTCCCAAAACACCCAAATTTCAGGGCAAATCCAGTGGAAATTTCCCCAAAATTTTGGGGCAAATTCAGAGAAAATCTCCCACAAAATTCCCCAGTTTTGGGGCAAATCCAGTGGAAATTCCCCAAAACACCCAAATTTCAGGGCAAATCCAGAGAAAATCCCCCAAAATTCCCAAATTTTGTGGCAAATCCAGTGGAAATTTCCCAAAACACCCAAATTTCAGGGCAAATCCAGAGGAAATCACCCCAAATTCCCCAATTTTGTAGCAAATCTACAGAAAATCCCCCCAAAAAATCCCAAAATTTGGGGCAAATCCAGTGAAGATCCCCCCCTCCCCAAAATTCCCAAATGTTGTGGCAAATCCAGAGAAAATTCCCAAAAAAATTCCACGGGAAAAGTTCCCAGATTGCCTCAAAAATCAGCCCCAAAACCCAGAAATTTTGGGGGAAAATTCTGGGATTTTGGGGATTTTCAGGGATGAGGCAGCTGCTGAAAATGTTAAAATCTGCCAAAATCTTGAGAATTTACCCAAAACCCTGGAATTCACCCCAAAATCCTGGAATTAACCAAGATCCTGGAATTTCTGGGCACTTCCAGAGCTTTAAAATCCCAAAATTGCCCCAAAAATCCCAGAATTTTTAAGGCTGGAAAAGCCCAAAATCCAAATTTTTTGGTGGGATTTCCATAAATTTTTCCCCTCCCAGCCTGAAAATTCCCATTTTTAAATTTTAATTCCCAGTTTTAAAGTTTTTTTTTTTCCTTTTCCTCCTGAAATTTCCCAATTTTGGGGTTTTTTGCCCCAAATCCTCACCCTGGGGTTGGTTCCAGGCAATTCCTGAGGGTCCCATCCTGGAGCAGCCTCTGGAGGAGCCTCTGGAATTCCTCAGAGCCCTTCTGGACTGGGGAAAAATTAATTAAAAACCAGCCTGGGGTTAATTAATTATTAATTACCAATTAATTGTTGATTATTTTTGGTGGGATTTAGGGATTTATGGGCGTTTTCCTGATTTTTTTTTTTTACCTAAATTCCTGAATTTTTGAGGAATCAGGAACCCCCAAGAATCCCTCAGGGCCTTTTTAGATTCCCTCCCCCAATTAATTATTGGTTAATTATCAATTAATTGTTAATTAATTCAATTTTTTCTCGTGTTCCTGTCTTTTTTTAAGTCAAATTCCTGAATTTTGAAGGGATCAGGAACGCCCAGGTACCCCTCAGGACCTTTTTTGATCCCCCTCCAAAAATTAATTATAAATGAAATATTAATTAATTTTGCTGCTTTTTCCCCCAAAATCCCAAATTTTTGAGGTCTCCACCCATTTTGGGGAGTGGAAATTTGAGATTTTGAGGGGGAAAATCCCAAATTTTGGGGGTTTTGGGGTCAATCCCAACCTTTGGCAGAGAAAAGTTCGGGGTCGAATCCTTCGGATCCTTCCAGGTCCTGCTGCAGCTTCCGGGCACAAAACTGGGGAAAAATGGGAAAAAATGGGAAAAATTCAACAAAAACATGGGAAAAATGGGAAAAATCCAACCAAAAATGGGGAAAATCCAACCCAGAATGGGAAAAAATGGGAGAATTGCAGCCAAAAATGGGGAAAATGGGAAGTATTCAACAAAAACTGGGGGGAAATGGGAAAGAAATGGGGGAAAATAGGAAAAATCCAACAAAAAAGGGGGAAAAAATTGGAAATCCAACCAAAAATGGGGGGAAATGGGAATTATTTAACAAAAAATGGGGGGGGGATGAAAAAAAAGGGGAAAATACAACAAAAAAATGGGGAAAATGGGAATTATTCAACAAAAAAATGGGAAAAATGGGAATAAAATGGGAAAAAATGAGGGGAAAATGGGGATTATTCAACCAAAAATGGGAATTAGGCAATAAAATAATGGGAATTATTCAACAAAAAATGGGGGGAAATGGGAAAGAAGTGGGGAAAATTAGAAAAAATGAGGGGAAAATGGGGGAAAAGGGAATTAGGCAAGGAAAAATGGGAAATACCCAACAAAAAATGGGAAAAGTCCAACAAAAAATGGGAATTATCCAACAAAAAATGGGAAAAATTGGCTTTTATCCCGATTTTCTAGGGGTTAAAATAAAGATTTGGAGCCTAAATTTCATTTTTTTGTGTGTTTGAGGAGTCAGGGAAAAGATTCCGAGGAATTTTTTGGGAGGAAAATTGCAGGATTTGGGGTGAAATTCAGGATTTTGGGTGAAATTCAGGATTTGGGGTGAATTTACCTGGAAGCTGGAGAGGAGGAGGAGGGAGAGACGTTGAACCTCAGGGAGCTCCAGGCTGATGGATTTGCTCAACTCTGGCACAAAAAGGGTTAAAAATGGTGAAATTCCCAACAAATTCTGCTGGAATTTGGCCCAAAATTCCCTCAAAATCAGCTGGGACGGGGCAGGGGTGGGAAAAGAGGGAAAAAAAGGAGGAAAAATCAAATTGAAGGGGGAAAATTGGGGAAAAATAGAGAGGGAAAGGCACAAAAATGGGGGAAAAAAATCAAATTTATGGGTCAAGAATTGGGGGAAATAGGAAAAAATCCAATTTAAGGGATAAGAATAGAGAAAATTGGGAAAAGGGAAAGTCACATTTAAGGGTAGAAAGGGGGAAAAATGAGGAAAAAATTAAATTTAAGGGGGGGAAATGGAAAGAAAAAAGGTAAAAGAAAAAATGGGGGGAAATAGGAAAAAATCCCATTTAAGGGTTAAAAATGAGAAAAATTAAGGGAAAAGTCACATTTAATGACCAAGAGGGGGAAAATGGGAAGAAGAAAGGGGCAAAGTCACATTTAAATGTGAAAAATTAAATTGAAAAAGAAGGGAAATTAAATTTGAAAATAAATTAAAATTTGAAAAGGGGGAAAATGGGAAAAAGGGGGGGGGAGTTTCATTTAAGGATGAAGAATGGGGAATATAAGAAAAAGGAAAAGTCACTTTTGGGGGAAAATGGGAAAAGAAAGAAGAAAAAACATCACATTTAGAGAGAAAATAAAGAGGAAAAGTCACGTTTAGGGGGGAAATGGGAAAAAAATTAAACAATCACATTTAGGGGGGAAAAGGAGAAATGAAAGAGGAAAAACCAAATTTAGGAGGAAAATAAAAGGGAAAAAAATGACATGTAGGGGGAGAAAGTGGGAAAAGAAAGAGGAAAAAAATCCCATTAAAGGAGGAAAAAAAAGTCCCATTTGGGGGAAAGTGGGAAAGAGGAAAAAATCACATTTAGGGGAAACCAAAGAGGAAAAAAATCCCATTTAGGGGGAAAATGGGAAAAAGGAAAAAAATCACATTTAAGGGGAACCAAAGAGGAAAAAAATCCCATTTGGGGGAAAATGGGAAAGAGGAAAAAATCACATTTAGGGGAAACCAATGAGGAAAAAAATCCCATTTAAGGGGGGAATGGGAAAATAAAGAGGGAAAAAATGCCATTAAAGGAGAAAAACGTGAAATAAGAAAGGCCAAAAGTGAGGGGGGAAAAAAGCCAGAACCTGCAAAAACTTCACTGACAGAACGGCCCGGTCACGCCCAAGAAGGATTTTAATTAAAAGCGCGTTAATGAAGCGCTAATGAGGGCTCACCGGAGACCTCGCGGTGCACGGGGGGCAGCGAGCGGCGGCGGGAGCGGCGCCCCTTGAGGCTGGAGCGGCGCCAGGAGCGGCGGCGGCGCTGAGGGGAGGCGGCGGCCGGGGACGCCCGGAGCGAAGGCGGTCCCGGCCCGGGGCTGAACGCGGCTCTTCGCTTCCTGCCGGACGAGCTCGGGGTGCCCTTGGTGCTGCGAGGCTTTAAAGGCACCTCAGGCTCCGCGGCTGAGGGAAAAGAGCAGAAATCAGCAAAAAAAACAAAAGGGAAAAATGAGAATTTTGGACTTTCGGTGATGCCCGGGCTGCGCTGCCCGCTCGGGGTTTCTTGGTACCATGAGGGGGAAAGACGTCAATCGCTTGTCTTTAAATTTTTTAATTTTTAAAACTAATGAAATTATTTTAAAATCCCCTCAGAGTCCGCTGCCGAGGCCGGGTCTGAGGGGAAAAGAGGAGAAATCAGCAAAAAAAAAGGAGAAAAAGAGACTCGGTGATGCTCAGGTTGCGCTGTCCCCTCGGGGTTTCTTGAGCCATGAGGGAGTGAAAAACGTCAATCACTTATTTCTAAAATTTTAAATTTATAAAAGTAATGAAATGATTTTAAAATCCCCTCAGAGTCCGCTGCTGAGTCCGGGTCTGAGGGGAAAAGAGAAGAAATCACCGCAAAAAAAGGGGGAAAAAAAAAGACTCGGTGAGGCCCGGGCTGCTCGGGGTTTCTTGATTCATGAGGGGGTGAAAAACGTCAATCACTTGTTTTTAAAAATATTAAACGCTTGTGTTTTAAAAGTAATAAAATTCATAAAAGCAAAAAGAGAAAATACTTTTAGAAGTAATTTAAAAGTATTATGGTTAAATGGTTAAAAGTATTAAACGCCGGCCCTGAGGGGAGGCGGCGGCCGGGGACACCCGGAGCGAAGCCGGCTCCGGCCCGGGGCTGAACGCGGCTCTTCTCCTCCGGCCGGACGAGCTCGGGGTGCCCTTGGTGCTGCGAGGCTTTAAAGGCACCTCAGGCTCCGCGGCTGGGGGGAAAAGAGCAGAAATCAGCAAAAAAAACAAAAGGGAAAAATGAGAATTTTGGACTTTCGGTGATGCCCGGGCTGCGCTGCCCGCTCGGGGTTTCTTGGTACCATGAGGGGAAAAGACGTCAATCGCTTGTCTTTAAATTTTTTAATTTTTAAAAGTAATGAAATGATTTTAAAATCCCCTCAGAGTCCGCTGCCGAGGCCGGGTCTGAGGGGAAAAGAGCAGAAAGCAGCGCAAAAAAAGGGGGAAAAGACACTCGGTGATGCCCGGGCTGTGCTGCCCCCTAGGGTTTTCTTGATCCAAGAGAGGAATTGGTTTTATCAAGGATTTCAGAGCGCTGAACGCGGCTTTAATGGTTTTATTTTTAAGCGGGAGTTTGGGCAAATCCTGGAGGTTTTGGAATTTCCAGGAATGGAGCAGCTCCTGAAAATCCCGGAATTTTTGGGCACTTCCAGGGCCTTAAAACCCCAAAGTTGCCCCAAAATCCTGGCATTTTCGAGGCTGGAAAAAGCCCAAAATTCTCCCAAACCCAACTTTTTGCTTCACCACCTCCCAGGTCCCAAAATGACCCAAACCAACCCCTCCCTCCACACAGAGCAGCGATTTTTTTCCCTGCCCTTACCTGCCGCGGCTCCTCCGCTCTTAGGGCGGGCTCCGCTGGGGCATCGCTGAGGGGAAAAACCGTTACCAGCTTGGAACCGCGGCCACCCCGCGGCTCCCCCGGCCGGACCGGGCCCCTCCGGTGCTCACCTCATCCTTCCGTAGCCCGGCCGAGCCCCGCGGGGACGGAGCAGCGGCCGGGCCGGGGGAGCCGCCGGCTCCCGCCGCTGCCTCCGCCATGGCGGTTTCCCGCCGCTCGCTTGCCCTCAGCGCTTGCGCATGCGCGGAGCCCACTCCGGCTTCGCCGCCATCACGGCGCAGGCGCGGGGCAGTGCCGGCCCTCACAGCGGGCGGAGAGTCCGCTCCACCCTTCCCGCCCCTCATGTTCTCTTCTTCCATCCCTCACCCTCTTCAAGATTTCCGTGCTTCTCACGCCGTTCCCACCATGTCTCAACTCTCACCCTGTACCTTCCCCTCACGCCATTCGCGCCCTTTGGCAGCCCCTCACGATCTTCCCACCCCTCACAGCGTTCCCGCCCTTTTCCCATCCCTCACGATCTTCCCGCCCTTTTCCCACCCTTCACGATCTTCCCGCCCTTTTCTCTCCCCTCACGGTCTTCCCGCCCTTTTCCCGCCCCTCACGAACCTCCCGCCCGCCGAATTCAAATCTGAGAGAAAAATAAATCAAGAGAAAATGGAAAAAGAAAAAGGAAAAAAAAAGGCTTTGGAAATTTATTTTCTTTGATAAAATCTCAGCTGAAAGTGTTGGACTCTTGAGAACAGCACCAGAGCGGCACAAACCCCCCTTGAATTCCCATGGGGAAATCCCGTGGTTCGGCTGTTTTGCGGTAAATTTGGGATTTTTCATTTTATTTTTTGACTTTTTCAGCAGAAAAAGTGAAGCAGTATAATTTTCCGATATGAAATCCCTTAGAATGACACCAGTGGAAGGTCCAGTCTGTGAGCAATGTCCGGCGAGAAGTTTGGTAAAGGAACTTTTCCATTAATTAGCTCAATTAATTTCCTATGGAAATTTCCTGTAGAATTTCCTATAGAATTTCCAGAATTCCTTAATTAGGAACATTTTCCTATAGAAACTTCCTATAGAAAATTCCAATACAGAGAGCATCCAATTACAATATGAGGAGTTTAACTCACCTAGAACAGAAATCCCAGCGTAAAAAACCAGACAAAAACGAAAATAAATCCATTTTTTCCGCTGTAAAACTGGAGAAAAACGCCAAGACTTCTTTTTTTTCCTTCTTCTTCAGGTCCTTTGTGTAAAATCCAAAGTTTTTTCCTTAAAAAAATGGAATTTTCTGAGGTGAAATGAAGTTATAAATAAGTGAGAGGTAGAGGCGTCGCTGCCATCACAATCTATTGGCTTGGTCTGAGGTAATTAATTAATTAGAAGTCAATCATTCTATCGGCCCGTGATTAATTAGCGTTAATTGACCTCTCTCCTCTCAAAAAGGTCCTTGGAATTAAAAATTCTTTAATTGGAGGCGTCGCTGCCCGGGTCGGTGATGGACGAGGGGGTGGCGGCGTCCGGCCAGCTGCCATTGGCCTGAGGGGACAGCAAATTCAATTAATTAATTCATATTAATTAGCATTAATTATCACAAAATCACATGTAAATGGCATTATGGGGCATTGTGTGTTTGGAGGTGAGGGTGGTTTTAAATACATAATTTTTATATTTTACATTTATAATATAAATTCAATAGAAAATAATACACTAAAACCTTTAAAAATTTGGAATTTGAGCAATTAAATTCCATTTTTCCAGCTTTTCCTCCCATCCCAACATTTGCCATGTTGGGGGAAATAAAGAAATAAAAAGAAAAATGATAAAAAATGAAAAGAAATTAAAAATAAAAATAAAAATAAAAATAAAAATAAAAGCATCTCACCTCGAGGCGCTGCGAGGAGAACAAAGGGCTCCCCAAGCTCCCCGGCTGCTGCAGGAAATCCAACTGAAAATGGGCAAAAAATGGTTAAAATTAATTAAAAATTCCTGAAATCCAACTGAAAATGAGCAAAAATTTGGATTTTTCCCCATTTTTCAGGACAAAAATTCAGATTTTTTTCCCCATTTCCAGGACAGAAATTCTGATTTTTTCCCATTTCCTCACCTGGTTCTGGTAGGAACTCAGGGGCTGCAGGTTTAGGAAGGAATCCCCAGAATTTGTCATTTTAAAAGACCCAGAAGAGGCTGAAAAAAACAACAAAAAAACCCCAAAAATTCAATTAAAATAAAGAATTTTAATGGGGGATAAATGGCCAAAATGGTGGGATAAAAAGGGGAATAAATGGAATTAAAAAGGGAAATAAATGAGAATTTAAATGGAATAAAAGTGAATAAAACAGGAAATAAAAGGAAAAAAATAATGGAGATAAATAAATAAATAAAATTAAATCTAAAGGAAATTAACAGAATTAAAGTAATGAAATATAAAGGAAATAAATGGAAATAAACAGAAATTAAATTAAATCTATAGAAAATAAACTGAAATAAATGGAAACAAAGGGTAATAAAAGGACATTAAAGGAAATAAATGGAAATAATTAATTGAAATAGAAGTTAAAAATATTAAAATCAAAGAAAATATTAAATATTAAAATAAAATTAAAAGGAAACAAAGGTAAATAAGTGGAAATAAAATGACATTAAAAGTAAAGGCAATAAATGGAAATAAAGGCAAATGAACAGGAAAAAGTTACATTAAAAAGAAATAAAATGGAATAAAAAGGAAATAAAAGTAAACAAAATAAACAGAACTAAACCAAAATAAGAAAGAAAAACCCCAAATTAAAGCAAATTAAAGCAAAATAAAAAGGAAAATCAAACCCCCAGCACTCCCAGCCCCTCATTAATTAGCCCGGTGTTAATTAGGGCTTGGCCCCGCCCACCTGAGCAGGGGGAGGAGTCCCGGGAGCCAAAATGAACCAAAACCAAACAAAAAATAAATCAAATTAAATCAAAAATAACCCAAACTAAAGAGGTATAAATAGTACCACATTGCTCCCAGCCCCTCATTAATTATCGCTGGGTTAATTAAGATTTGGCCCCGCCCACCTGAGCAGGGGGAGGGGCTCCAATAGCCAAAATAAACCAAATTAAACTGAATTAAACCAAAATAAATCAAAAATAACCCAAAATAAAGAGGAGTAACAAGTCCCTCAGCACTCCCAGCCCCTCATTAATTAGCTGTGGGTTAATTAGGGCTTGGCCCCGCCCACCTGAGGCAGGGGGAGGAGTCCCGGGAGCCAAAATAAACCAAAAATAAACCAAAATAAATCAAAAATAACCCAAACTAAAGAGGTATAAGTAGTCCCACATTGCTCCCAGCCCCTCATTAATTAAGCCCAGTGTTAATTGGGGCTTGGCCCCGCCCACCTGAGGCCGGGGAGGGGGGGGAGGGGCGCTGGCGGCCCCTGTAGGCCTCGGCCTCCTCCTGGAACCTGCCCATGTTCTTCTTGTAGCGGATGCGCTTGTTCCCGAACCAGTTGGACACCTGGGAACGGGGAAAAAACCACAAAATGGGGTGAGAGCCACAATGGTTGGGGTTCAAATGGGGATTTTGGGGTTAAAATGGGATTTTTCAGGGTTAAAATGGGATTTTTCTGGCAAAATTTGGGATTTTTCAGGGTTAAAATGGGATTTTTTGGGTTAAAATGGGGTTTTTTTCTGCAATATTTGGCCTGCGCTTGTTCCCGAACCAGTTGGACACCTGGGAAGGGGGAAAAAACAGAAAATGGGGTGAGAGCCACAGGAGTGGGGATTTTACAGGGTTAAAATGGGGATTTTGGGGTTAAAATGGGATTTTTCTGGCAAAATTTGGGATTTTTCAGGGTTAAAATGGGATTTTTGTTACAATATTTGGGCTGCGCTTGTTCCCGAACCAGTTGGACACCTGGGGTGGGGAATAACCAGAAAATGGGGTCAGAGCCACAGGACTGGGGATTTTACAGGGTTAAAATGGGGATTTTGGGGTTAAAATGGGATTTTTCAGGGTTAAAATGGGATTTTTCTGGCAAAATTTGGGATTTTCTGGGTTAAAATGGGATTTTTGTTACAATATTTGGGCTGCGCTTGTTCCCGAACCAGTTGGACACCTGGGATGGGGAAAAAACACAAAATGGGGTGAGAGCCACAGGATTGGGGTTCAAATGGGGATTTTGGGGGTTAAAATGGGATTTTTTGGGTTAAAATGGGGTTTTTCTGGCAATATTTGGGATTTTTTGGGTTAAAATGGGATTTTTCTCTACAATATTTGGGCTGCGCTTGTTCCCAAACCAGTTGGACACCTGGAAATGGGGAAAAAAACCACAAAATGGGGTGAAGGAAAGGGTGAAATTAAAAAATAAACCAATATTTTTATTTAGTTAGAGGAGAAAATTGGCACAAAATCCAGGGAATTTGCCCCAAAATCTCAAGACTCATCCCCCAAAATCCCAGGAATTGGCACCAAAATCGCTGGGAAATCGCCCGAATGATCCAGGGAAATTGCCCCAAATCTGTGGAATTTTCCCAAAATCCAGTGATTTTGTCCCAGAAATCTGGAGAATTTGCCCAAAAATCCAGGGAAATTGTCCCAGCCTTAAGAAACTGCCCCAAAATCCCTCGAATTTGCCCAAAATCCTGGGAATTTACTCCAAAATCTGAAGAAAATGCCCAAAAATCCCAGGAATTTGCCCAAAAACATTGAGAGTCTCCTCCAATCTTGGGAATTTGCCCCAAAAATCCCAGAAAATTTCCCCAAAATCCTGGGAGTTTTCCTAAAATTCTGGAATTTCCCCAAAATCCTGGGAATTTGCCGCCAAATCTGTGGAATTTTCCCAAAATTCCATGAATTTTCCCCAAAATCTTGGGAATTTGGCCGCGATCTGGGCAATTTTCCCAAAATCTCCAGAATTTACCCCAAATCCTGGGAATTTGCATCCCAAGAATTTTCCCCAAAATGTCATGAATTTGCCCGCAAAATTCTGGGAATTTTCCCCAAATCCAGTGAATTTTCCCCAAACTCCCAGAAATTTACCTCCAAATCCTGGGAAATTGCCCCAAAAAAATCCCAGGAAATTGCCCCAAAATCCTGGAAAATCGCTGCAAAAAAAGCCAAGAAATCGCCCCAAAAATCTGGGGGAAACTGCCCCAAAACTGCCAGAAATTCACCCCAAAATCCCCGAAAATTTCCCTAAAATCCTGGGAATTTGCCCCCAATTTTGGGATTTTCCTAAAATTTTGGAATTTTCCCAAAATCCTGGAATTTTGTCCCAGATTTCCCCGACCTGGGAGACGCTGATGCCGCCCCTGCGCGCCAGCTCCTCCTTGGCCTCCTCGCTGGGGTAGGGATTGCTCAGGTGGGAGTAGAAATATTCGTTCAGCACCTCGGTGGCCTGCTTGCTGAAATTGCGGCGTTTCCTCCTGAAAATCAAAAATAAATCAAAATATTCTGGGTTAAATGGGAAATAAATCCATTTACTGGGGGTTGAAATGGCAAATAAATCCATTTATTGGGGGTTAATTGGTTAATAAATCAATTCAGAAATATTCATTCAGCACCTCGGTGGCCTGCTTGCTGAAATTGCGGCGTTTCCTCTTGAAAATCAAATTATTCTGGGTTCAAATGGGAAATAAATCCATTTCTTGGGGAAATAAATCCATTTATATTCATATTTTTCCACCAAAAATCCACGTCATTCCCCAAAAACCTCACAATTTGAGGATTTTTCCCCCAAAATCCCCTCACCTGGCATCGAGGAACCTGGACCTGAGGATCATGACGGCCTCGCAGGTGCTCTGCTTGAGCTGCAGCTGGATGGAGCTGAACTTGCCGTGGATGACGCCCACCATGCGCTCGATCTCGCGGGGCGCGATCGGCCGCGTGCGGCTCTGCTCCCGCAGCAGGTTCAGCACGTGCGTCGTGAACTCGCTGCACGCCTGCATGGGGGAAAATGGGGGGAAAAATACAGATTTAGGGCAAAAATGGGGGAAAAAATGGGGGATTTAGGGAAAAAAACGGGGAAAACGGGGAAAAAAACGGGAGATTTAGAGGGGAAAACGGGAAAGGAAGCTGGGAAAATGGGGAAAATGGGGGATTTGGGGGGGAAATCGGGGATTTACACGGAAAAAGTGGGGGGTTTAGGGGGGAAATTGGGGATTTGGGGGAAGAATGGGGGATTGGGGGGAAAATGGGGGGAAAAGGAGTTGGGGAGGAATGGGAAAAATGGGGAAAAGTGGAGGAAAATAGGGGATGTGGGGGAAAATGGGTATTTAGGGGGAAAAATGGGGGAGAAATGGGGGATTTGAGGGGAAAATGGGGGAAAACAGGGGATTTTAGGGGAAAATGGGAAAAAATGGGGGAAAAGGGGGATTTATGAGGAAAATGGGTAAAAATGGGGGATTTAGGGTGGGAATGGGGTATTTAGGGGGGGAAATGGGGGAAAATGGGAAAAATGAGGGAATTAGGGGGGAAAATGAGGGATTTAGGGGGAAAATGGGACAAAATGGAGGATTCAGGGAAAATTGGGAAAAATGGGGGATTTAGGGGGGAAAATGGGAGATTTGCCCTTAATCCCCTTTAATTTTTTCTTTAGTTACCTTGGATTTTTACTTAAATTTCTGTGGAATTTTCCTTCAATTCCTTTTAATTTCCCCCTTAATCCCCTTTAAACTCCTTTAACTCCAAACCGCCTTTTAACTCCGCACTCCCCCTCCTCCCCTTCCCCAAACCCCCCACCAAAACCCAATTAAAAAACCCCAAAATCCCCCCCAAAAACCCCCAAATTTCCCCTTTGAGATCACCTGCTCGTACTTGTCCAGCTCGGCGTGGAAGATGTGCCGGATCTGGGCCAGCTTTGCTCGGTAATCCGAGTGCTCCGCCCCGGGCTCCACGCCCACATTTCCGCCTCCTTCTCCCAGTTTTCCGTGCTCCTCTGCCATTTTTGCGGGTTCCTCGGGGATTTCGGGGGGTTCTTGTCCCATTTTGGGGGGTTCCTGTCCGGTTTTTGGGGGTTCCTGTCCCATTCTGGGGGGTTTGTGGCGGGGAGCGGCGGCCACGCCCTCAGCCCTCAGCATGTTGTCCAGGCGCAGCAGCTGCGCGTCAGGCGGCTCCTCCTCCGGAGGGCCCCGCACCGTCAGCGCTGAGGGGAAAAGGGCGGGAAAAAACGTGAGGGGGAAAATTGGGGAAAAATTGAGGGGAAAAAATTGAGGGGAAAAAATGAGGGGAAAATGGGAAACATGAGGGGAAAAATGAGGGGAAAAATTGGGGAAAAATGAGGGGAAAATGAGGGGAAAATGAGGGGAAAATGGGAAAGAAAAGGGGGAAAATTGGGGGAAAATGAGGGGAAAATGGGAAACATGAGGGGAAAAATTGGGGAAAAATGAGGGGAAAATGACGGGGAAAATTGGGGGAAAATGAGGGGGAAATGAGGGGAAAATGGGAAACATGAGGGGAAAAATTGGGGAAAATGAGGGGAAAATGAAGGGAAAATGAGGGTAAAAATTGGGGGGAAATGAGGGGAAAATGGGAAAGAAAAGGGGAAAATTTGGGGGGAAAATGAGGGAAAAATTAGGGGAAAATGGGAAAGAAAAGGGGAAAAATGAGGGGGAAATGGGAAACATGAGGGGAAAAATTGGGGAAACGGGGAAAATGAGGGGAAAATGGGAAAGAAAAGTGGAAGAATTGGGGAAGAAATGAGGGCGGAAATAAAAGGGGGAAAATTGGGGAAAAAATGAGGGGGAAATGAGGGGAAAAGGAGGAAAAAAGAGGGGGAAAATTGGGGGAAAGTGAGGGGGAAATGGGAAAGAAAATGAGGAAAAATGTGACAAAAATGAGGAAAAAACGGGAAAAAATGAGGAAAAATGGGGAAGAAAAGGGGGAAACCAGGAAAAAATTAGGAAAATTGGGGGAAAATGGGAGAGAGAAATGTGGAAAAACAGGGGGAAAAAAAAGAGGATTTGTCATTCACAGTGGTTTTGGGAAGAAAATTTGGGATTTCCTCATTTCAGGTTGATGTTCCTATTCAGTTAAAGTGGGGTGTGAGGGGAAAAAATGGAAGAAATTAGGAGAAATGAACAAAAAATATGGGGTTTGTTAATTTTTTAAAAATTTTTCTGGGAAAATTTTGGAAGTTTCTGGATTTGTAGATAAAACCTGGGAATTTCCAGGTTCCAGAGGGAATTTCCTAAAAAACACTCCCAAATCTTGGAATTTTCCCATAAAACAAGCCCCAAATTTCCTTTTTCTCCCTTAAAAATACCCCAAAAAATCAAATTTCAGCTTAAAATTTAAAAAAACCCAAAACTTTTAATGGAGAATCAGTGAGGAAAAATTGGGATAAAGTGGAATGGGGAGAAATTGAGGAGAAAAAGTGGGATTTGAGGGAAAAATGGGAATAAAAAGGAGAAATCCAGACCTGTTTTTTCCTTGATTTCACAGAGGACGCTGAACAGGGCCGGCTTCATCCTGTGGCAGTTCAGGGCGTGCTTCCTGCAAAAAACATGGAAAAATCAGCCCCAAAATCCATGGAAAAAAAACCCAAACTGGGCTCACATCATGGGAAGAGCAGGGGAGTGAGGAAAATCCCAGAAAAAATGGGAAAATCCAGGGCAAAATGGGAATTTTGGGATTTTTTCAGGTTTAATCTGAATTCTCTGGAAGTAAAAGTCACATTTTTTCTGAATTTTGGGGCTAAATTCCACAATAAACACCGGGAAAAATCCACTGGATGCAAAATCCACCTCAAAATCTCTTTTTTTGCTGCTTTTGAACCCTCTTTTACCTCAGAAAAATCTATTTATACTTGAATTTAATGGAATTTTTTTTTATATTTTCCCCAAATTCCCCAATTTTCCAGGCTTTGGGCCCAAATTCCACTGGGAAAAATCCTCTGTAGAAACCCCCTCAAAATCCCTTTTTTTTGGTGCTTTTGAGTCCTTTTCCCCCTCAGAAAACCCATTAAAAATCCACTTTTCTCTCATTTTCCCAGCAAATCCCGATTTTCCCGCCCTGCCAACCTCCCCAATCCGGGCTCCCCATCAGCCCCGCCCCAAATCCCGGGATTTCCCCTCAAATCCTTGGAATTTTCCCTCAGAACCTCGCAGGTTTTGTCCCAAAAATTCCGGATTTTACCTTAAAAAGAAAAAGGGCGGAAAAAAAAAAAAAAGCCCCGGAGCCGCGGCCGGAGAACAAAGGCGGCTCCGATCCCATTGTCCTTAAAAATCCGGGAATGTGAGGGAAAAATCTCACCAAAACCCCCCCATTTTGGGGCAAAAACCTTCGATTGGGGTCCCCGAAGGCAGCGCTGGTTAATTAGGTAATTAATAATTAATTCGTAATTAATTATTCATTATTAAGTCCCGCCCGGCTCCTCCCTGCCAGGTCCAATTCCCGCCTTAAATCAGGACCTTGGATCTTAAAATTACCAATTTTGGGACTCTACAAGGGCTTGGGAACCCCCCAAAATTTGCATTTTTAATAGAAAATTACTAATAAATCCCTAATTAATGGGTGGAAACGCCTCAAGTCCAACAAACTTTGCAGGCAGGGGGAAATAAAAGTGGATTTTCCACTGAAATGCTGGAAAATCGGGAAGCAGATGGCTGGGTTTGGGTTAATATTGAAAGGATTTGGGTTAAAAAAAGCTCAGTCCTCAATTTATGGGAAATAAAACACCCAACAAACTCAAAATTATCCCGAATATCCCAAAACTCTCATCAGTATTCCATGAAATCCAAATTTAGGGAATACCTACAGGAGCTGCTGATGGGGAATGCCCAAAACAATGTCAGGACAGGGCAAAAAAGGGAATTTTGGAGGGAAAACTGACAATTCCATCCCAAAAAACAACCCAAAAAATGACTTTCATCCCAAAATATGAGGGTTTGGAGGGAAAACTCCTCCTGAAATTGCGAATAATCCATAGAAACAGCTGGAATTTGGGGCTGCTGCACCCAAAAGGGACCAAATTTTGAGGCAAGATAAGGAAAAACGGGGACTTTTATCAGCCCCCCGAATAGGGACCACTCCCAGCTCCCCAAAAACCGCGGGAATTAGGAAAAACGCCCCCAAAAAAAGCCCAATTTTTGTAGGGTTTGAGGCAATTCCCTCCCGGAGCAGCAGCTAATGAGGCGTTAATTACCCTCAGTTAATTACAGAACGTAGAACCCGCCAAAATCCTGGAATTCTGCTCATTCTCAGTGCTGGTTTTCCCTAAAATTCACGATTTATTCCAAATTATCCCAAACGGGGGGAGGTCCCGCCCCATCCTGGCCAAAATTCCAGCCCCAAACAGCTCCACTTTTCCCATTCCTGGGTTTTTTTGCCCCATTTCCAGTGGGTTTTTTCCAATTCCCAGTGGGATTTCCCCCATTCCTGAAGATTTTCCCTCATTCCCAGTGAGATTTCCCCCATTCCCAGTGAGATTTTCCTCCAGTCCTGAAGTTTTCTCTCAATCCTGGAGTTTTTTCCTCATTCCCAGTGGGTTTTTGCCCCATTGCTGGGTGATTTTGCCCCATTCCCAGTGTGTTTTATCCCATTCCCAGTGGGTTTTGCCCCCATTCCCATTGCTTTTGCCCCATTCCTGGTGGTTTTGCCCCATTCCCAGTGGGGTCAGGCAGGACAAACTCAGGCAGAACTGCTGGGAATGGGGAAAACCCCTCGGGAATGGGACAAAAGTCACTTAGAATGGAGCAAAAATCACTGGAATGGGAGAAAACTCACTGGGAATGGGGCAAAACCATTGGCAATTGGGCAAACCCATCAGGAATGGGGCAAAACCAAAGGAAGTAGGGCAAAACTGCTGGGAATGGGGCAAAACCCACTGGAATTGGGGGGAAAACACCAGGAATGGGGCAAAAACTCTGGGAATGTGGCAAAACCGTGGGAATGGGATAAAAACAACCGACAATGGGGCCAACCCGCTGGAAATGGGGCAAAACCCCTGGGAATGGGGTAAAAACACCCAGCAATGGGGCAAACCCGTGTGGGAATGGGGCAAATCCCCGGGAATTGCCCTCAGAGCGGGAAGGACGCGGGGAACGCACGGGAGCATCAGCCGGGATGCGGGGCCCTGAACGGAGCGGGAAAGCCGCGAACAGCGGGGAGGTTTCCCCTCAAACCCCTCCCTCAGTGTCCCCTCAGCGTCCCCTCAGTGTCCCCGCGGTGTCCCCTCAGTGTCCCCGCGGTGGCCCCGCGCTGAGTCACGGCCGTGCCGGTGTTCCCGGTCCCCGTTGCCGCTGTCCCCTCCCGGTACCTGGCCTGGGCCTCATCCAAGCTCTGGTCGGTGATGGCCATGATCTGCTGCAGGACATCGCCGCTGTCGTGCTGCGCCGGCCCCGCTGCCGGCCCTGAGGGCGGCCCTGAGGGCGGCGGGTCCCCGCTGCTGGCGGCGGCAGCGGGGGGAGGTGCTGGCGGAAGAGACCCCGCCAGGGCCACCCCGGGCATCAACCGCGGCGCGGCCTCCATGGGCGGGCCTGGAGCCGCGGGCCCGGCGCGACACAGCGCCACAGGGGGCGATAAATCGCGATAGGGCGCGACAGGAGCCGCGCCGAGCCGGCGGCCACAGAGCCACCCCCCCCCCCCCGGACCCCCCCGCGCTGCCGCCGTTGTGGTCACGCCCAGTCCTGGCCACGCCCCCTCCTCGTCGCGCCCACAGGAGGCCACGCCCCCTCATGAGGGGACGTCCTTCCCGCCTTTCCGCTTGGCCACGCCCCATAACAAACCACGCCCCTTCATGAGGGGACAAATCTTCCCGCCATCGCTGTGACCACGCCCCCAACTGACCACGCCCCCTTCGTCTTATACTATCCCGCCCAATTGTAGCCACGCCCCCAACTCGACCACGCCCCTAGAGCCGCCATTTCCGCCCTTTCGACCCCACCCATAACGACATGGCGTCTCCATGGTAACCGTAGCCACGCCCATCTCCGTTAGGCCACACCCCCTCAATAAACCACACCCCCCAATAAATCCCGATTTCTCCCGATTTTCCCTTTTTTCCACCCAAAAATTCGGGATTTTTTTGTGGCCACGGCCCCGTTTTGAGTCATTTTGAGGCTCCGGAGTTGAATCCGAGCTTTCATTCCATTTTTGGGATAAAAACAGAGGGGGAAAATGAAGGAATTAAAGGGAAAAATGAAAGAATTTGATGAAGAAACCATAGGATTAAACTGAAAAATTAAGGAATTAAAGGGAAAATGAAGCAATTGCAGCTTAAAAATCCCACTGGGAGCAATTCCAGTTTTGGAGGAAATCCTGGGCTCCAGGTTTGGGTGTTTAGCCTCAGTTTTGCTTGGAAAAATCCCACAAAATCTGGAAAAATCCCGTTTAATCCAAGGAATTCTGCAGCCAAGGTGGGAAAAATCCCTGGTTCCACCCCAGGGATCCCTGGGAATTCCCAGAACTCACATGGAGAAATTTTCCAGGATCAGGAAAAAAAGAGGTGAAAAAAAAAAAATAGGGAAAATTTGGCTTTTTCTCAGCATTTCCAAATCCTGGGATTTGTGGAATTTTCAGGGCAAATTCTCCCCTCCGAATTCCCAGATCCTGGGGGATTCCCGAGCCTTTTCCAGAGGAATTTTTGCTCTCAGAATTCCCAAATCCTGGCCTCAGAATCCCCAGATCCCATCCTTGAAATTCCCAAATCCTGCCCTCGGAATCCCCAAATTCTGGGGGATTCCTGAGCCCTCGGAATTCCCAAATTCTGCTCTCGGAATTCCCAAATTCTGGGCGATTCCTGAGCCTTTTCCAGGGAAGTTTCTGCCCTCAGAATTCCCAAATTCTGCCCTCAGAACTCCCAAATTCTGTGAGATTTCTCAACCTTTTCCAGGGGAATTTTAACCCTCACAATTCCCAAATCCCACCCTCAGAATTCCCAAATTCTGGGGGATTTTGGAGCCTTTTCCAGGGGAAATTTCAGCCCTCAGAATTCCCAAATTCTGGGGGATTTTAGAACCTTTTCCAGGGAAATTTTAACCCTCACAATTCCCAAATTCCACCCTCAGAATTCCCAAATTCTGGGAGATTTTGGAGCCTTTTCCAGAGGAATTTTTGCTCTCAGACTCCCCAAATTCTGGGAGATTTCTCAACCTTTGCCAGGGAAATTTCAGCCCTCGGAATTCCCAAATCCTGGGGGATTCCTGAGCTTTTTCCAGGGAAATTTCTGCCCTCAGAATTCCTGAATCCCACCCTCAGGATTCCCAAATCCTCGGAGATTTCTGAACCTTTTCCAGGGAAATTTCTGCCCTCAGAATTCCCAAATCTTGGCGGATTTCTGAGCTATTTCCAGGGGAATTTCAGCCCTCAGAATTCCCAAATTCTGCCCTCAGAATTCCAAGGAAAAACGACTCTGGGTTAAAACCAGTCTTTAATGGGAATTCTGCTCCGAGGGTTTCCCAAAAAAAGTGGAATTTTCCAGGGAAAAAATCCAGTCTGGAGCCCCCGGGAACCCAAAGTTCTCCCAAATCCCACAAAACCTCCACGTTCTTGAGTTTTCCATGGAATTTTGGACACTGGAGCTCCCCAGGGCTCCAAAATTCTTCTCAGTCCTTGATCCCACCACGATTTTCCAAGGAAATTTTGGTTCTGGAGGCCCCAGGAACCCAAAGTTCTCCCAAATCCCACAAAACCGCCTCGTTTTTGAGTTTTCCATGGAAATTTTGATGTTGGAGCCCCCCAGGGCTCCAAAATTCTTCTCAATCCTTGATCCACCAGGAATTTTCCATGGAAATTTTGGTTCTGGAGCCTCCAAGATGCTCCCAAATCCCACAAAATCACATAAAATCCCATAAAATCCCATAAAATCTCATAAAATTCCTTCATCCTTGATCCCACCAGGAGTTTTCCATTAAAATTCCCACCCTGGAACCCCCAGGGAATCCAGAATTCTCCTCACCCCCACAATCCTCCCTCCACCACGACTTTCCCAAGAAAAGTTCCCGACACCGCAGAGTTGGGCCACGCCCAAAAACCTCCAAAAAATATAAAAAAACTCCAAAAAATCCCCCAAAAAAACCCTCCAAAAAATCCCCAAAAAAACCTCCAAAAATTCCCCAAAAAACCCTCCAAAAAATCCCCAAAAAAATCTCCTAAAAATCCCAGAAAAACCTCCAAAAAATACCGATGGATTTTGGGTGGATTACTCCAACATCGCTATTCTTGGTTGGATCCATCCTGGAATCCATTACTCCTCTTCCTCTTCCTCCTCCTCCTCCTCCTCCTCCTCTTCTTCCTCTTCCCTCTTTGTTTAGGGGAAAATTTCCGCGATTTTGGGCGGGTTCCTCCAATGGAGAGGTCATTGCTGGTTGGATCCATCATGGAATCTGCTGCTCGTCTTCCTCCTCCTCTTCCTCTTCCTCCTCCTCCTCCTCCTCCATTTTTGGGAAAACCGTTGGGATTTTGGGTGGTTCCTCCAATGGAAAGGCCGGAACTGGAGCTGCCGTTCCTTCCTTCCCTTGTTTTTCCAGCATTTAGGGCCCAGCCTCTACTCCCGCTGCTCTTCCTCCTCCTCCTCCTCCTCCTCCTCCTCCTCCTGGGGGTGGATTCTGTACTTCCAGCGGCGCAGGGGCTCGGTGAGGCTGCGCAGGGGCGCCGACCCCTCGCGCTCCTGCTCCTGCGGCTCCTGGAAGTTCCTGTCCAGCAGCTCGGCCGCCTGGCGCCAGCCCGGGAAGCACGAGGGGCCCGAGTCGCGGATCTCCGGCACGGCGTCGGGCACCAGCACGGCCCCGCTGGGGGCCAGCACCACCACGGCCGGGAGCTGAGAGACCCCGAAACGCTCCGCCAGCTCCCTGCGGTTGGGGAAACATAGAGAAAAATTCAGAAAAATGGGGAAATTTGGGGAAAAATGGGGGAAAATATGGCAGAAAAATGGGGGAAATTCAGAAAAATGGGAAAAATGGGGAAACGGGCAATGGGGAAGCAGCACGGCCCCGCTGGGGGCCAGCACCACCACGGCCGGGAGCTCTGACACCCCGAAACGCTCGGCCAGCTCCCTGGGATTGGGGGAAAAATACAGAAAATTGGGAAAAATTCAGAAAAATGGGGAAATTTGGGGGAAAATGGGGAAACAGGGAATGGGGAATCAGCACGGCCCCGCTGGGAGCCAGGACCACCACGGCCGGGAGCTCTGACACCCCGAAACGCTCGGCCAGCTCCCTGTGGGGGAAATAATGGGGTGAAAACTCAGAAAAATGGTAAAAATGGGATTGGGAAAATGGGGAAAATTCAGAAAAATGGGGTAAATGGGGAACCAGGGGATGGGGAAGCAGCACGGCCCCAGTGGGAGCCAGGACCAGCACGACTGGGAGATCCGACACCCCGAAACGCTCGGCCAGCTCCCTGGGGTTGGGGAAAAGATACAGAAAATTGGGAAATTCGGGGGAAGAACCCAGAAAAATGGGCAAATTTGGGGAAAAATGGGGAAACGGGCAATGGGGAACCAGCACGGCCCCGCTGGGAGCCAGGACCAGCACGGCCGGGAGCTGAGAGACCCTGAAACGATCAGCCAGCTCCCTGAGGGGGAAACACAGAGAAAAATTCAGAAAAATGGGGAAATTTGAGGAAAAATGGGGGGAAATACGGGGGGAAAGTGGGGGGAAATTCAGAAAAATGGGAAATTTGGGGGAAAATGGGGAAACGGGCAATGGGGAAGCAGCACGGCCCTACTGGGAGCCAGCACCACCACGGCCGGGAGCTCTGACACCCCGAAACGCTCGGCCAGCTCCCTGTGGGGGAAATAATGGGGTGAAAACTCAGAAAAATGGGAAAAATGGGATTGGGAAGATGGGGAAAATTCAGAAAAATGGGGTAAATGGGGAACCAGGGGATGGGGAAGCAGCACGGCCCCACTGGGGGCCAGGACCAGCACGGCTGGGACGTCCAACACCCCGAAACGATCTGCCAGCTCCCTGAGGGGAAATGGGGGCAAAACTCAGAAAAATGGGAAATTTGGGGGAAAATGGGGAACCAGGGGATGGGGAACCATCACGGCCCCGCTGGGAGCCAGGACCAGCATGGCCAGGAGCTGAGAGACCCCAAAATGATCTCCCCACCTGTTCCATTCCTCCTTCCCACCTTCCCTCACCTGCCAAAGGTGTCCCCACATGTCCCACCTGTTCCATTCATCCTTCCCACCTGTCCCTCACCTACCACAGGTGTCCCCACCTGTCCCTCACCTGCCGAATGCAGCGTCCCGGTAGGGCAGCGCCATCCAGGTGCGGGGCATGGCCCTCAGGTACTCGCGGTGCTCCCGCTCGCTCCCGTCCTGGCCCAGGTACACGAGGCGCAGCTGCTCGGGCCGCTCCACGTGCGCGGGCTCCGTGAGGCGGCTCCAGAAGCGGCGCAGGCGGGGCTCGAACTCGCGGCAGCGCGGGCAGCGCGCGGCGCCGAAGAAGAGCAGCACGAGGCGGTTCTCGAGCGCCGCGCGCAGCTCCCGCTCCGTGTCCAGGCGCCGCTCGCAGCGCCGCCACAGCAGCGCCCGCCCCGCGAACAGCGCCCACGCCATCGGGGTGATTAGCGATAATTAATAGCGAGAGCGGTAATAGCGGGAGTGGGGTAGTCGCTAAAAAAAATGGGATTTTTACAGCCAAAAATGGGATTTTTCTGGGTAAAAATGGGGTTTTTCGGGGTAAAAATGAGGGGTTTATAGGTGAAAAAATGGGGGTTTATCACTGGAAAAATGGGGGTTTATCACTGGAAAAATGGGGGATTTATCTCTGAAAATGGGGGATTTATCTCTGAAAATGGGGGATTATCTCAGGGGTTTAGAGGTTCAGATTGTCCAGGCGCCGCCACAGCAGCGCCCGCCCCGAGAACAGCGCCCACGCCATCGGGGTAATTAGCGATAATTAATAGCGAGAGCGGTAATAGCGGTAGTGGGGAAATAAGGGGAGTGGTCGCTAAAAAAAATGGGATTTTTAGGGCTAAAAATGGGATTTTTACAGCCAAAAATGGGATTTTTAGAGCCAAAAATGGGATTTTTAGAGCCAAAAATGGGGTTTTTCGGGGTAAAAATGAGGGGTTTATAGCTGAAAACAACGGGGGATTTAGCGGTAAAAATGGGGGTTTGGGGAGGAAAATAATGGGGGGCTATTGCTAAAAAAAATGGGGGTTTTAGAGCTAAAAATGGGATTTTTTAAGGTAAGAATGGAGGGTTTAGAGGTAAAAATGAGGGGGTTTATCTCTGAAAAGTGGGGGTTTCTTGCTGAAAAAATGGGAGTTTATTGCTGGGAAAAAATGAGGGTTTAGAGGTAAAGATCGTCCAGGCGCCGCTCGCAGCGCCGCCACAGCAGCGCCCGCCCCGAGAACAGCGCCCACGCCATCGGGGTAATTAGCGATAATTAATAGCGAGAGCGGTAATAGCGGGAATGTGGTTTGGGGGAAAAATAACGGGGGTTTTCGGGGGGGAAATGGGGGTTTTATTTAAGAAAAATGGGATTTTTCAGGGTAAAAATGGGATTTTTTTCAAGGTAAAAATGGGATTTTTCAAGGTAAAAATGGGAATTTGGGAAACAAAAATAATTGGGGTTTGGGGGAAAAAATAATAATGGGGGTCCTGGGGAGAAAAATGGGAGTTTTGTTTAAAAAAAAGGGGGGGGGGTTAGAGTTAAAAATGGGATTTTTCAAGGTAAAAATGGGATTTTTCGGGGTAAAAAGGAGGGGTTTATAGCTGAAAAAATGGGGGGCTAATCCTGAAAAAATGGGGATTTATCACTGAAAAAATGGGGGTTTGGGGGACAAAAATAATAGGGATCTGTCGCTAAAAAAATTGAGGTTTTAGAGGTAAAAATGGGGGTTTAGAGGTAAAGATCGTCCAGGCGCCGCTCGCAGCGCCGCCACAGCAGCGCCCGCCCCGCGAACAGCGCCCACGCCATCGGGGTAATTAGCGATAATTAATAGCGAGAGCGGTAATAGCGGGAGTGGGAAAATATGGGGGGTGGTCGCTAAAAAAAATGGGATTTTTAGGGCCAAAAATGGGATTTTTAGAGCCAAAAATGGGGTTTTTCGGGGTAAAAATGAGGGGTTTATAGCTGAAAAAAACGGGGGTTTTAGCGGTAAAAATGGGGGTTCGGGGGACGAAAGTAATTGGGATTTGGGGAGGAAAATAATGGGGGGCTATTGCTAAAAAAATTGGGGGTTTTAGGGCTAAAATGGGATTTTTTAAGGTAAAAATGGGGATTTTAGAGGTAAAAATGGGATTTTTTAAGGTAAAAATGGGTGTTTTAGAGGTAAAAAATGGGATTTTTCAAGGTAAAAATGGGGATTTGGGAAACAAAAATATTTGGGAATAATAATGGGGGTCTTGGGGAGAAAATGGGGGGTTGTCACTAAAAAAATGGGGTTTCTAGAGGTAAAAATGGGATTTTTCAAGGTAAAAATAAGGCGTTTATGGCTAAAAAATTGGGAGTTTATCCCTAAAAGTGAGGGATTTATCCCTGGAAAAAAAATCGGGGTTTTAGCGTTAAAAAAGGGGGTTTGTTTTAAAAAAAAATGGGGTTTTAGAGCTCAAAATGGGATTTTTCAAGGTAAAGATGGCGAGGTTATCCCTAAAAAATGGGGGGGGTATCCCTAAAAAAATAGGAGATTATCCCTTAAAAAATAGGAGTTTATCCTTAAAAAAATAGGAGTTTATCCGTAAAAAAATGGGCTTTTTATCCCTAAAATAAATAAAAGTTTATCCCTAAAAAAGAAAGAATTTATCCCTAAAAAAATGGGGATTTATCAATAAAATATGGGGGGTTTGTCCCGAAAAAATATTGTGGATTTATCCCCTAAAAATGGGGGGTTTAGTGCTAAAAAAAATTGGATTTTATATCTAAAAAAATAGGAGTTTATCCCTAAAAAATGAAGATTTTTATCCCTAAAAAAATGGGAATTTATCCTTAAAAAATGGGGATTTATCCGCCCCAAAAAAGAGCCCTGGTGGAGGAAAAAGAAAGGGAAAAATCGGAATTTTTTCCCAAAAAATCGCGGCCAAAAGGAGCCGCAGCTCCCTCGCGGCTCCCTGCCGAGCTGGGATTAACCGCGAGCGGATTAATTAAGGGATTCATTAACGGGTTAATTAACGGCGGGGGAGGGGGAGGGGCGGGAAGGGTCACAGGGCCATGGGGGGGCAAAAAATGGGGAATTTATCCCAAAAAATGGGGAATTTATCCCTAAAAATGGGAAATTTACCCCCCAAAAATGGGGAGTTTATCCCAAAAAAATGGGATTTTATCCCAAAAAATGGGGAGTTTATTCCAAAAAATGGGGAGTTTATCCCAAAAAATGGGGAATTTACCCCCCAAAAATGGGGATTTATCCCGAAAAATGGGATTTTATCCTAAAAAATGGGATTTTATCCCAAAAAATTGGGGAATTTACCCCCAAAAATGGGATTTTATCCCAAAAAATTGGGGAATTTACCCCAAAAAATGGGATTTTATCCCAAAAAATTGGGGATTTGCTAAAAAATTTGGGGTTTTATTAAAAAATTGGGATTTTATCCCAAAAATGGGGAATTTATCCCAAAAATGGGGAGTTTATAAAAAAAAGAGGTGGGATTTTGTCCCTAAAAATGGAGTTTTATCCCAAAAAAGTCAGATTTTGTCCCTAAAAATGGGTATTCTATTAAAAAACCCTGGGAGTTTATCCCAAAAATGGGGGGTTTAGCCCAAAAAAGTGGGATTTTATCCCTAAAAGTGGGGGTTCTGTTAAAAAAATGAGGGTTTAATCAAAGAGGTGGCGAGTTACCCTAAAAAATGGGGGTTTAGCCCAAAAAAGTGGGATTTTATCCCAAAAAAATGGGGTAAAAACCCCAAAAATGGAATGGAAACCCCCAAAAAAGGGGTGAACCCCCGAAAATAAAGGATGGAACCCCAAGAAAAAGGATCGGGGGGGGGAAATGGGGATGAAAATCCCCCCAAAAATGGGATGGAAACCCTAAAAAACGGATGGAAATTCCCCAAAAAATGGAATGGAAACCCCCAAAAAAATGGGGATGAAAACCTCTCAAAAAATGGAATGGAGACCCCCCAAAAAATGGGGAGGAAAATCCCCCAAAAATGGGATGGAGACCCCAAAAATGGAATGGAGACCCCAAAAAAATGGATGGAGACTCCAAAAATGGAATGGAAACCCCAAAAAAATGGGGATGGAAACCCCCCAAAAATGGGATGGAACCCCAAAAAGGGGATTAAACCCCCCAAAATTGGATGAAAAGCCCCCCCCAAAAAAGGGATGGAAACTCCAAAAAAATGAATGGAAACCCCCACAAAAAAAAAAAAAAAAACCAAAATGGATGGAAACCCCCCAAAACCGGTAACTGGGGGGATAAAAATGGGGATGAAAAAGCCAAAAAAATGGGATGGAAACCGCAAAAAAGGGAATGGAAATCCCAAAAATGGGATAGAAATTGGCCTCCCCCCCAAAAAAAAGGGGTGAAACCCCCCCCAAAAAATGGATGGAAACCCCAAAAAATGGATGGAAACCCAAAAAAAGGGGTGAACCCCCGAAAATAAAGGATGGAACCCCAAGAAAAAGGATTGGGGGGAGGAAACGGGGATGAAAATCCCCCAAAAATGGATGGAGACCCCAAAAAATGGATGGAGACCCCAAAAAATGGAATGGAAACCCCAAAAAATGGATGGAGACCCCAAAAAAGGAATGGAAATCCCAAAGAAATGGGGATGAAAACCCCTCAAAAATGGGATGGAACCCCCAAAAAAGGATCGGGGGGGGGGAAATGGGGATGAAAATCCCCCAAAAATGGGATGGAAACCCTAAAAAATGGATGGAGACCCCAAAAAGGGGATTAAACCCCAAAAAAGGAATGGATACCCCCAAAAAAATGGATGGAGACCCCAAAAATGGAATGGGAATCCCAAAGAAATGGGGATGAAAACCCCTCAAAAATGGGATGAAAACTCCAAAAAAAGGATGGAACCCCCCGCCCCAAAAATGGATGGAAAACCCCAAAAATGGATGGAAACCCCAAAAATGGATGGAAACCCCCAAAAATGGATGGAACCCCCCCCAAAAAATGGATAGAAACCCCAAAAAATGGATGGAAACCCCCAAAAAAGGGGTGAACCCCCGAAAATAAAGGATTTTTTAAAGGGTGGAGCCCCCCGGGTCGCCTCCGGTCTCGGATTTGGGATTTGGGATTTGGGATTTGGGGCAAATCCGATTAACGGCGCCGTGGGGGAGGGGCGGGAGGGTGGGGGAGGGGTCCCCGAGGCCTTGGGGGGGTCCCGGTTTTGGGGTCCCGGTTTTGGGGAGGGGGTCCCGGAGTTTTGGGGTTTTTGTTTTGGGGGGGGTCCCCCCAAGGCCAGAGGGGTCTCGTGGTTGTGGGGTTTTGGTTTTGGGGTCCCGGTTTTGGTTTTGGGGAGGTCGCGATTTTGGGGAGGGGGTCTCGGGGTTTTGGGGGTTTTGGTTTTGGGGGGTCCCGGTTGTGGGAGGGGTCCCGGGATTGTGGGGTTTTGGTTTTGGGAGGTCCCGGTTTTGATTTTGGGGTCCCGGTTTTGGTTTTGGGGAGGTCCCGGTTTTGGGGAGGGGGTCTCGGGGTTTTGGGGGTTTTGGTTTTGGGAGGTCCCGGTTTTTGGTTTTGGGTTTGGGTTAGGTTTTGGGGTCTCTGTTTTGGGGTGGGGGTCCCAGGTTTGAGGGGTTTTGATTTTGGTTTTGGGGGGTCCCGGTTTTGGTTTTGGGGTCTCTGTTTTGGGGTGGGGGTCCCAGGTTTGAGGGGTTTTGATTTTGGTTTTGGGGGGGTCCCGGTTACGGGGAGGAGCGCCGGGATTTTGAGGTTTCGATTTTTGGGGGGTCCTGGTTATGGGGAGAGGGTTCCGGGGTTGTGCGGTCTCAATTTTGGGGCCCAGGGAGGGTGTCCCCGTTTTGGGGAGGGGTCTCGGGGTTTTGGGGTTTTGGTTTTGGGGGTCCTGATTTTGGGGGGGGGGTTCCCGCGCCCTCCTCCCCCGCTAGGGGGCGCCAAGAGCGCATGACTCAGTTAGCCCCGCCCTATATTTGCATAACCCCGCTTATATTTGCATAACCCCCCTTATATTTGCATAACCCCGCCCAATCTTCTATCTTAGCCCCTCCCTCTTTTCCCCGCCTCACGCCTCACCCAATCATCTGCCTCCAGCCGCGCGGCCAGCCAATAGGAATGCGCCGTTCCCATAAGCCACACCCACTGTGGGCGTGGCCTCTCCTGAGGCGGCGGCGGCGGGGCGGGAGCGGCGGCCGCGCCGGGAGGGCCCCGGGGAGGCCTCGGGAGCCCCGGAGAGAACCGGAGCGGGCCCGGAGGCCTCGGGGAGAACCAGAACGGGCCCAGAACCCCGAACCGGAGCGGGCCCGGAGTCCCGAACCGACCCCCGGAGCCAGCGCTGAGGCCTGAACCGGCCCCGGAGCCGCGTCCCGGATCCCGCCAGAAGCCCCGACCCGACCCTCGGAGCCCCGAGCCGGCCCCGCAGCCTCAGCCCGGTCCCCGGAGCTGCCCCGCCGCCGCCGCCTCTCCGAGCCGCGGTCGCTGCCGGTTCCCGGCTCCCGTTCCCCCATCCCGGTTCCCTCCCTGAGCCCCGAACCGGATCCTTCCCCCCGTCCCAGCTCCGTCCGGGTCCCCGTTAGCGCCTTCCCCCATCCCGGTCCCCGTTCCCGGCCGGTTCCCGCTCTGCCATCCCGGTTCCCGTTCCCCCATCCCGGTCCCCGTTCCCCCATCCCGGTTCCCGTTCTCCCATCCCGTTCCCTCTCTGACCCACCCCCGTTCCCAGCCGGTTCCCCGTCGTTCCCGGCCGTTCCCCCATCCCGTTCCCGGTTTTCCCCGGCTATCCCGGTTCCCCTCATTCCCCCCTTTACGCGGTTATCCCGGTTACCCCCGTTATCTCGGTTATCCCGGTACTCCCGTTACCCCCTTTACCCCGTTATCCCGGTTATCGCCATTATCCCGGTTATCCCGTTGCCCCCATTATCCCGGTTACCCCGGTCACCCCTGTTCCCGCCGTTATCCCGGTTACCCCATTACCCCCTTAGCCCCGTTAACCCGGTTACCTCGTTATCCCTCTATCCCGGTTACCCCCATTATTATCCCGGTTATTCCGGTGCTCCCATTGTCCCGGTGATCCCGTCACCCTCGTTACCCCGGTTATCCCGTTACCCCCATTACCCGGGTTATCCGTTATCAATAATTTAAATTTCAGCCCGGTTTCCCTTGAATTAATTCAATAATTTTAATTCCAGCCCAGTTTGATTTGTGTCAATTCAATATTTTAATTTCCTTCCCCTTTAATTTAATTTTAGCCCGGTTTAATTTTAGCCCGGGATCACCTTGAGCCCGGGGTCGAATTTAACTCCAGAGTTAAAATTAAATTCCCCCTGCTTTAATCACAACTTTAATCCCGACTAATTCCAATTTTGGTGGAGTTTAATTCCCAATTTCCCCCAAAATCCCCATGAAATTCCCAGAAATTTGCCCCAAATTCCCATGAAATTCCCAGAAATTTGCCCAAAATTCCCATTTTTTCCCATTTTCCTGCAGGCTCTGGGGGCTCTGACGTAACTTCCCGTGGTGGTCGCTTAGCAACGCCTCGCGCTGCCGGCGTCGCGCTGCCGGCGTCGCGCTGCTGACGTCACTTCCTCCTTCTCCCTCACCGGCGCCGCCATCATGGCGGCCGTGTCGGTGTTCCCGTCCCCAGGCGAGCTCGGCGCGGCGCTGGCGCGGTCGGTGGCGGAGGCGGCGGCCGAGGCGGTGGCGAGCGGCGGCCGCTTCACGCTGGGGCTGTCCGGGGGCTCGCTGGTGCCGCTGCTGGCGCGGGAGCTGCCGCCCGCCCTCGGCGCCGTGGCCGGTTCCGAGCCGAGCCGCTGGCTCGTGGCGTTCTGCGATGAGCGCCTGGTGCCGCCCGAGCACCCCGAGAGCACCGGCGGCGCCTACCGGGTGAGCGCGGCCCCGGCACGGCCCGCGGGCTCCAGCGGGCCCTCCCGGTGCGGCCCGGTTCCCCCCAGTCCCTCCCAGTCTGGCCCAGTTCCCCCCAGTCCCTCCCAGTTTGGCCCAGTTCCCCTCCCAGTTCCCCTCAATCCCTTCCCAGTCTCTCCGAACTCCCCTCAGCGCCTCCCAGTGCTCCCAGTTCCTCCCAGTCTGGCCCAGTTACCCCCAGTCCCGTCCCAGTCCCTCCCAGTCTGGCCCAGTCCCCTCCCAGTTCCCCCCAGTCCCTCCCAGTGCTCCCAGTCCCTCCCAGTCTGGCCCAGTTCCCCCCTCAGTTCCTCCATTTCCCTGCCAGTCTCTCCTGACTCCCCTCAGCTTTTCCCAGCTCCTCCCAGTGCTCCCAGTTCCTCCCAGTCCCTCCCAGTCTGGCCCAGTTCCCTCCCAGTTTCCCCCAGTCCCTTCCCAGTCTCTCCGAGCTCCCCTCAGCTCCTCCCAGTGCTCCCAGTTTGGCCCAGTCTGGCCCAGTTCCCCCCTCAGTTCCTCCATTTCCCTGCCAGTCTCTCCTGACTCCCCTCAGCTTTTCCCAGCTCCTCCCAGTGCTCCCAGTTTGGCCCAGTTCCCCTCC
This sequence comes from Passerculus sandwichensis, assembly GCA_031885435.1. Classification (NCBI taxonomy): domain Eukaryota; kingdom Metazoa; phylum Chordata; class Aves; order Passeriformes; family Passerellidae; genus Passerculus; species Passerculus sandwichensis. The sequence continues at coordinate 8,358,076 of CM063157.1, read as the reverse complement.
CAGTTCCCCCCAGTCCCTTCCCAGTGCTCCCAGTTCCTCCCAGTCTGGCCCAGTTCCCCCCGGTCCCTCCCGGTCCGGCTCAGTTCCCCTCAATCCCTTCCCAGTACTCCCAGTTTGGCCCAGTCTGGCCCAGTTTGGCCCAATCCCCTCCCAGCGTCTCCTAACCTCTGTCAGTTCCTCCCAGTATTCCCAGTGCTCCCAGTTCCCCCCAGTCCCTCCCAGTTCGGCCCAGTTACCCCCTCAGTTCCCCCCAATTCCCTCCCAGTCTCTCCTGACTCCCCTCAGCTCCTCCCAGTGCTCCCAGTTTGGCCCAGTCTGGCCCAGTTCCCCCATTTCCCCCTCAGTGTCTCCTCAGCTCCCCTCAGCTTTTCCCAGCTCCTCCCAGTGCTCCCAGTCTGGCCCAGTTCCCCCCAGTCCCTCCCGGTCCGGCCCAGTTCCCCTCCCAGTTCCCCCCAGTCCCTTCCCAGTCTCTCCGAACTCCCCTCAGCTCCTCCCAGTACTCCCAGTTTGGCCCAGTTCCCCCCCCCCGGTTCCCCCATTTCCCTCCCAGTCCCTCCCAGTGCTCCCAGTAAGCCTGGCTGGGTCTCTCCCAGTCCATACCAGTTTAACTGCTCCAGTCCCAGCTGCTGTCCCAGTTTAACCAGTTTAACTCCCTCAGTCCCAGTATAACCAGTTTAACCCTTCCCAGTGCTCCCAGTGCTCCCAGTTTAACCAGTTTAACCCTTTCAGTCCCAGATTCTGTCCCAGTTTGACCTTTCCCAGTGTTCCCAGTTTAACCAGTTTAACCCTTCCCAGTTTACCCAGTTTAACCAGTTTAACCCTTTCAGGCCCAGCTGCTGTCCCAGTGTAACCAGTTTAACCCTTCCCAGTTTACCCAGTTTAACCAGTTTAACCCCTCAGGCCCAGCTGCTGTCCCAGTGTAACCAGTTTAACCCTTCCCAGTTTACCCAGTTTAACCAGTTTAACCCCTTCAGTCCCAGTTTAACCCCTTCAGTCCCTGTTTAACCCTTCACAGTTTACCCAGTTTACCCAGTTTAACCAGTTTAACCCCTTCAGTCCCAGTTTAACCTCCTCAGGCCCAGTTTAACCCTTCCCAGTTTACCCAGTTTACCCAGTTTAACCCTTCCCAGTTTAACCAGTTTACCCAGTTTAACCCTTCCCAGTTTACCCAGTTTACCCAGTTTAACCCTTCCCAGTTTACCCAGTTTAACCAGTTTAACCCTTTCAGGCCCAGCTCCTGCCCCGGCTCCCCGCCCCCCCCCGCGTGCTCTGGGTGCGCCCCGAGCTGGGCCCGGCCGAGGCCGCGCGGGAGTACCAGGGCAGGCTGAGACAGGTACTGGGGATACTGGGGATACTGGGAGGGACTGGGAACACTGGGAATGGTACTGGGAACACTGGGAGTACCAGGGCAGGCTGAGACAGGTACTGGGCAAACTGGGATGGACTGGGAACACTGGGAGTACCAGGGCAGGCTGAGACAGGTACTGGGATGGACTGGGTAAACTGGGAATGGGAACTGGGCAAACTGGGGGTACCAGGGCAGGCTCAGAGAGGTACTGGGGATACTGGGATGGACTGGGAACACTGGGGATACTGGGAATGGGCACTGGGAGTACCAGGGCAGGCTCAGAGAGGTACTGGGGATACTGGGCAAACTGGGTAAACTGGGGATACTGGGAGTACCAGGGCAGGCTGAGAGAGGTACTGGGGATACTGGGGATACTGGGAATGGTACTGGGCAAACTGGGAGTACCAGGGCAGGCTGAGAGAGGTACTGGGGATACTGGGAACACTGGGAGTACCAGGGCAGGCTGAGACAGGTACTGGGCAAACTGGGCAAACTGGGAGTACCAGGGCAGGCTGAGACAGGTACTGGGCAAACTGGGGATACTGGGGATACTGGGAATGGGAACTGGGAGTACCAGGGCAGGCTGAGAGAGGTACTGGGCAAACTGGGGATACTGGGGATACTGGGAATGGGAACTGGGAGTACCAGGGCAGGCTGAGAGAGGTACTGGGCAAACTGGGCAAACTGGGAATGGTACTGGGCAAACTGGGGATACTGGGAATGGGCACTGGGAGTACCAGGGCAGGCTGAGAGAGGTACTGGGCAAACTGGGCAAACTGGGAATACTGGGAATGGGGCTGGGGATACTGGGGACACTGGGAGTACCAGGGCAGGCTGAGACAGGTACTGGGGATACTGGGCAAACTGGGAGGGACTGGGATGGACTGGGAATGGGGCTGGGAGTACCAGGGCAGGCTGAGACAGGTACTGGGCAAACTGGGCAAACTGGGAGTACCAGGGCAGGCTGAGACAGGTACTGGGGATACTGGGGATACTGGGAGTACTGGGAGGGACTGGGAACACTGGGAATGGGAACTGGGAGTACCAGGGCAGGCTGAGACAGGTACTGGGCAAACTGGGGATACTGGGAGGGACTGGGAATGGTACTGGGCAAACTGGGAGTACCAGGGCAGGCTGAGACAGGTACTGGGCAAACTGGGCAAACTGGGAGCACTGGGAGTACCAGGGCAGGCTGAGACAGGTACTGGGCAAACTGGGGATACTGGGCAAACTGGGAACACTGGGAGTACCAGGGCAGGCTGAGACAGGTACTGGGGATACTGGGAATACTGGGAATGGTACTGGGAATGGTACTGGGCAAACTGGGAGTACCAGGGCAGGCTGAGAGAGGTACTGGGCAAACTGGGGATACTGGGAATGGGACTGGGAGCACTGGGAATGGGCACTGGGGGGACTGGGAGCACTGGGAATGGGGACTGGGATCAGCCCCTGGGCTGAACTGATCCGTACTGGTCCGTACTGGTCCGTACTGGTCTGTACTGGTCCAAACTGGTCCGTACTGGTCCGTACTGGTCCGTACTGGTCTGTACTGGTCCGTACTGGTCCATACTGGTCCATACTGGTCCGTACTGGTCCGTACTGGTCCGTACTGGTTTGCAGGAGTTCCCGGGCGAGGACCCGCCCCGCTTTGACCTGCTGCTGCTGGGGGTGGGGCCGGACGGACACACGGCCTCGCTCTTCCCGGGACACGCCCTGCTGCAGGTCAGCCCTTCCCAAAATTCCCAACATTCCCAAATTCCCGAATTCCTGAATTCCCAAAATTCCTGAATTCCCATATTCCCAAAATTCCCAAAATCCCAAATTCCCGAATTCCCGAATTCCGACATTCCTGAATTCCCAAATTCCTGAATTCCCAAATTCCCAAAATCCCAAATTCCCAAAATCCCAAAATTCCCAACATTGCCAAATTCCCGACATTCCTCAATTCCCAAATTCCCAACATTCCCAAATTCCCAAATTTCCGACATTCCCAAATTCCCAAAATCCCAAATTCCTGAATTCCCAAATTCCTGAATTCCCAAATTCCAAATTCCGAAATTCCCAAATTCCCAACTTCCCAACATTCCTGAATTCCCGAAATCCCAAATTCCTGAATTCCTGAATTCCCAAATTCCCAACATTCCCAACATTCTCGACATTCCCAAATTCCTGAATTCCCAATATCCCTAATTCCCAAATTCCCAACATTCCTGAATTCCCAAATTCCCAAATTCCCGAATTCCTGAATTCCTGAATTCCTGAATTCCTGAATTCCTGAATTCCCAAATTCCCGAATTCCCAACATTCCCAACTTCCCAACATTCCCAACATTCCCAAACTTTGGGGAATTCCCGGAATTCTGGGAGTTTCCCCATAATTTCCCTTCCATTGCTCCCGTTTTTCCTGCTATTTTTCCCGTTTTCCCCATTATTTTCCCATTATTTTCCCCATTATTTTCCCATTATTTTCCCCATTACTTTCCCCATTATTTTCCCATTATTTTCCCCATTATTTTCCCATTATTTTCTCCTTTATTTTCCCCATTATTTTCCCCATTATTTTCCTCATTATTTCCCCATTATTTATCCCATTATTTTCTCCTTTATTTTCCCCTTTTTTCCCATTATTTTCCCCATTAATTTCTTCTTTATTTTCCCATTATTTCCCCGTTATTTTCCCTGTTTTTCCCATTATTTTCCTATTATTTTCCCCATTTTCCCCATTATTTTCCTCATTATTTCCCCATTATTTTCCCCATTATTTTCCCATTATTTTCCCCATTATTTTCCCCATTATTTTCCTCATTATTTTCCCATTATTTTCCCCATTTTTCCCCCCATTATTTCCCCATTATTTCCCCATTATTTTCCCCATTATTTTCCCCATTTTCCCCATTATTTTCCCCATTAATTTCTCCTCTATTTTCCCCATTTTTCCCATTATTTTCCCCATTATTTTCCCCTATTTTTCCCATTCTCATTTTCCCATTATTTTCCTGTTATTTTCCCCTTTTTTCCCATTATTTTCCCCATTAATTTCTTCTTTATTTTCCCATTATTTTCCCCATTATTTCCCCCATTATTTTCCCATTATTTTCCCCATTATTTTCCCATTATTTTCCCATTATTTTCCCATTATTTTCCCCATTATTTTCCCATTATTTTCCCCATTATTTTCTCCTTTCATTTCCCCATTTTTCCCATTAATTTTCCCTATTTTCTCCATTATTTTCTCCATTATTTTCTCCATTATTTTCTCCATTATTTTCTCCATTATTTTCCCCATTTTTCCCCATTATTTTCCCCTGGATTTTCCTATTATTTTTCCCATTATTTCCCCATCATTTCTCCCAATACTTTTCCCATTTCCCCCTGCTGTTTCCCCTATGATTTCCCCCATTTTTCCTATTACTTTTCCCTTATTTCTCCCATTTTTCGTGTGGTTTTTTTCCATTATTTTCTCAATTTTTCCCTGAATTTCCCCTGTTACTTTCCTGATATTTCCCCCACGATTTCTGCCCAGATTTTTCCCAATTTCCCCGTGTTTTTCCCCATTTCCAGGAGCAGAATTCCCTCATTTCCTCCCTGTTGGACTCTCCCAGGCCCCTCCCCAGGGGTTCCTCCTTTCCCATTATTTTCCCCATTTCCCCATTATTTTCCCCATTTCCCCATTATTTTCCCCATTTCCCCATTATTTTCCCCATTATTTTCCCATTATTTTTCCCATTCTCATTTTCCCATTATTTTCCTTATTTACCCCATTATTTTCCCCATTATTTTCCCATTATTTTCCCCATTATTTTCCCATTATTTCCCCATTATTTTCTCCTTTATTTTCCCCATTTCCCCATTATTTTCCCCATTATTTTCCCCATTATTTCCCCATTATTTTCCCCATTATTTTCTCCTTTATTTTCCCCATTATTTTCCCATTATTTTCCCCATTATTTTCCCATTATTTTCCCCATTTTTCCCCCCATTATTTCCCCATTATTTTCCCCATTATTTTCTCCTTTATTTTCCCCATTATTTTCCCATTATTTTCCCCATTATTTTCCCATTATTTTCCCCATTATTTTCCCATTATTTTCCCCATTATTTTCCCCATTATTTTCCCATTATTTTCCCCATTATTTTCCCCATTTTCCCCATTCTTCCCATTATTTCCCCATTATTTTCCCCTTTATTTTCCCATTATTTTCCCCATTATTTTCCCATTATTTTCCCCATTATTTTCTCCTTTATTTTCCCAATTTCCCCATTATTTCCCCATTATTTTCTCCTTTATTTTCCCCATTATTTCCCCATTATTTTCCCCATTATTTTCTCTTTTATTTCCCCATTTTCCCCATTATTTTCCCATTATTTTCCCCATTATTTTCCCATTATTTTTCCCATTTTCCCCATTAATTTTCCCCATTATTTTCCCCGTTTTTTGTGCTATTTTCCCCCCGGATTTTTCCCAATTTCCCCGTGTTTTTCCCCATTCCCAGGAGCAGAATTCCCTCATTTCGTACCTGTTGGACTCTCCCAGGCCCCTCCCCAGGGGTTCCTCCTTTCCCATTATTTTCCCATTATTTTCCCATTATTTTCCCTGTATTTCCCCTGGATCTTTCCTAATTTTCCCCATTATTTTCCCCATTATTTCCCCATTATTTTCTCCTCTATTTTCCCCATTTTTCCCATTATTTCCCCATTATTTTCTCCTTTCGTTTCCCCATTTTTCCCATTATTTTTCCATTATTTTCCCCATTATTTTCCCCATTATTTTCCCCATTATTTTCCCCATTATTTTCCCCATTATTTTCTCCTTTATTTTCCCCATTTTTCTCCATTATTTTCTCCATTATTTTCTCCTTTATTTTCCCCATTTTCCCCATTATTTTCGCATTATTTTTCCCATTATTTTCCCCATTATTTTCCCATTATTTTCCCCATTTTTCCCCCCATTATTTCCCCATTATTTCCCCATTGTTTTCCCATTATTTTCCCCATTATTTTCCCCATTTTTCCCCCCATTATTTCCCCATTATTTTCCCCATTATTTTCTCCTTTATTTTCCCAATTTTCCCCATCATTTCCCCATTATTTTCCCCATTATTTTGTCCTTTATTTCCCCATTATTTTCCCATTATTTTCCCCATTATTTTCCCCGTTTTTTGTGCTATTCCCCCCCTGGATTTTTCCCAATTTCCCCGTGTTTTTCCCCATTTCCAGGAGCAGAATTCCCTCATTTCCTTCTTGGAGGACTCTCCCAAGCCGCCTCCCCAGCGGGTGACGATGACGCTGCCGCTGCTCAACGCCGCCAAATCCGTGCTGGTCGTGGCCACCGGCGCCTCCAAGGCCCCTGTGCTCAAGGTTTGGGCTGAAATCCTGGGATTTTGGGCAAAATCTGGGAGTTTGGGGGTTAAATCCCAGATTTTTGGGGGTTAAATCCTGGTTTTTTGGGGTTAAATCCCTTTTTTTGAGGGTTAAATCGATGATTTTTTGGGGTTAAATCCCAGATTTTTTGAGTTGTTTCTGGGGATTTTGGAGTTAAAAATGGGGATTTTGGGGTTAATTTCAGGATTTTTGGGGTCAATTCCAGGATTTTTGGGGTTAAATCCTGTTTTTTTGGGGTCAAATTCCAGATTTTTGGGGTTTAAATCCAGGGATTTTGGGGTTCAATCCCATTTCTCAACACCACCAAATCCGTGCTGGTCGTGGCCACCGACGCCTCCAAAGCCCCTGTGCTCAAGGTTTGGGCTGAAATCCTCAATTTTTGGGCAAAATCTGGGAATTTTGGGGTTAAATCTCAGATTTTTGGGGGTTAAATCCAGAATTTTGGGGTTAAATCTGGGATTTTTGGGGTTAAATCTGGAATTTTTGGGGTTAAATCTGGGATTTTTGGGGTTAAATCCCAGATTTTTTGAGTTGTTTCTGGGGATTTTGGAGTTAAAAATGGGGATTTTGGGGTTAATTCCAGGATTTTTGGGGTCAATTCCAGGATTTTTGGGGTTAAATCCTGACTTTTTTGGGGTTAATCCCCCATTTTTGGGGTGAATTCCGAGAATTTCAGGGTTAATTCCCTTTTCTCAACGCTGCCAAGTCCGTGGCCACCGGCGCCTCCAAGGCCCCTGTGCTCAAGGTTTGGGCTGAAATCCTCAATTTTTGGGTTTTTTGGGGGTTAAATTCCTTTTTTTGGGGGTTAAATCTCATTTTATGGGTTTTAAATCCCATTTTTGGGGGTTAAATTCATTTTTTTCTGCGGTTCAATCCCAGATTTTTGGAGTTATTTCTGGGCATTTGGAGCTCAAACTCTTCCAGGATCTTGGGAATGGTTCCCAGATTTTTGGGGTTCATTCCTGGGATTTTGGGCATTAAATCTTGGGTTTTTTTGGGGGGTTAAATCCTGGATTTTTGGAGTTATTTCTGGGGATTTTGAGCTCAAATTCTTCCAGGATTTTTGGGGTTAATACCCACATTTTTGGGGTTCAACTTCCCTGGTTTTCATGTTCAACTCTCAATTTTTGGGGCTAAAAGTCACCATTTTTTGGGTGATAAAATCGCCATCTTTTGGGCGATGAAATCACCGTTTTTGGGTCTAAAATTGCTGTTTTTGGGGTCCAACTCCCATTTTCGGGGTCGGGCTTTCCGTTTCTGGGGTTCATTTTCAGTTTTTTGCTCTCTCTGCAGCGGATCCTGGGGTTAAACTCTCAATTTTTGGGGCTAAAATCGCCAGTTTTGGGTTTCACCTTTCCATTTTTGGGGTTAAATTCTCCATTTTTGGGTCTAAAATCGCCGTTTTTGGGGTTCAACTCCCATATTTGGGGTTAAATTCTGTGGTTTTGGTGTCTCTGCAGCGGATTCTGGGGTTAAACTCTCAATTTTTGGAGCTAAACTCTCAATTTTTGGGTTTCAGCTTTCCATTTTTGGGGTTAAATTCTCCATTTTTGGGTCTAAATTCGCCGTTTTTGGGGTCCAACTCCCATTTTCGGGGTCGGGCTTTCCGTTTCTGGGGTTCATTTTCAGTTTTTTGCTCTCCCTGCAGCGGATCCTGGAGCAGCAGGATCAGGATCCCGACCCCGTCCCGGCCGCGCGGCTCCGGCCCCGCTCGGGGCGGCTCCGGTGGCTCCTGGACCGGGAGGCGGCGGCGGAGCTGAGGGAGCCCCCGGCGCCCTGAAATGGGGGGAAAATTGGGAAAAATGTCCCTAAAATGGGGAAATTCCAGAAAAAAACAGCGAAAATGTCCTTAAAATGGAGAAAATCCCAGGAAAAATGTCCCTAAAATGGAGAAATTCCAGAAAAAAACAGCGAAAATATCCTTTAAATGGAGAAAATCCCAGGAAAAATGTCCCTAAAATGGAGAAATTCCAGAAAAAAACAGTGAAAATATCCTTTAAATGGAGAAAATCCCAGGAAAAATGTCCCTAAAATGGAGAAATTCCAGAAAAAAACAGCGAAAATATCCTTAAAATGGAGAAAATCCCAGGTAAAATGTAGAAATTCCATGTAAAAATATCCTTAAAATGGAGAAATTCCGTGGAGAAATGTATTTAAAATGGGGAAATTCCAGAAAAAAAACAGCGAAAATGTCGTTAAAATGGAGAAATTCCCAGGAAAAATGTCCTTAAAATGGAGAAATTCAGTGGAGAAATGGCTTTAAAATGGGGAAATTCCAGAAAAAAACCAGCAAAAATGTTCTTTAAAATGGAGAAATTCCATGGAAAAATGGCTTTAAAATGGTGAAATTCCATGGAAAATGGCTTTAAAATGGGGAAATTCTGGAAAAAAAACAGCAAAAATGCTCTTTAAAATGGAGAAATTCCATGGAAAAATGGAAGAAATTCCATGGAAAAATGTCCTGAAAATACAGAAATTCAATGGAAAAAATGTCCTGGGAATGGAGAAATTCCAGAGAAAAATGTTCTTTAAAATGGAGAAATTCCATGGAAAAATGGAGAAATTCCATGGAAAAAATGTCTTGAAAATTGAGAAATTCCATGGGAAAATGCCCTTAAAATGGAGAAATTCCATGGAAAAATGTATTTAAAGTGGGGAAATTTCAGAAAAAAACAGCAAAAATGTTCTTTAAAATGGAGAAATTCCGTGGAAAAATGTATTTAAAATTGAGAAATTCTAAGGAAAAATGGGCTGGGAATGGAGAAATTCCAGAGAAAAATGTCCTTGAAATGGAGAAATTCCAGAAAACAAACAGAAAAAATGTCCTTAAAATGGAGAAATTCCATGGAAAAATGGAGAAAATCCAGAGAAAAATCTCCTTAAAATTGGGAAATTCCCAGGTAAAATATCTTTAAAATTGAGAAATTCAATGGAAAAATGTCCTTAAAATTGAGAAATTCCATGGAAAAATGGGAAAAAACGTCCTTGAAATTGAGGAATTTCTGGGGAAAATGGGCTGGGAAAATTCCCATGAAAAATGTCTTTAAAATGGAGAAATTCCATGGAAAAATGGGAAAAAATGTCCTTAAAATGGAGGAATTCCATTTAAAAATGTCCTAAAAATGGAGTAATTTCATGGAAAAATGTCCTGGGAATTTCTCAATTCCAGGGGAAAAAAAAAATATTTCTGGAAGTGAAAATTCCAATGGAAATTAATTAATGGAGTGAATTAATAATGGAATGAATTATTTATGGAATTCCCAGGAAAAAATGGCCCAGAAATTGAGGATTTTCCATGGGAAAATATCTCAGGAATTGAGAATTCCAATGGGATTTTTGGAATTTTTTTAATTGGGATTTTTGACTGGATTTTTTTTGGATTTTTGGACCTTTTTGGGGGAGGATTTTTGGCTTTTTAGTTTGGGATTTTTGAATTTTTTTGGAGATTTTTGACTGGAATTTTTGACCTTTTAATTTGATTTTTGGACTCTTTTTTTTTTGGTGATTTTACCTGAATTTTTTGGGACCAAGGTGCGCTTTGGCTGAACTGAAAATTCTCAGAAAATCCTCAAAATTCTGGGGAAAAAAACCCCAAAAAAATCAAAGAAATCAAAAAATTCTGAAATCAAGAGCGGGACTGCGAATCCCAGCAGGAACTGGGATCAACTGGGATCAACTGGGAGAGGGAAAATGAATCAAAACGGGCCAAAAAATTGAGATTTTGGAGATTTTGGAGCTTTTATTTTGATTTTTTTTTGGAATAAACGGTGCTTGGGCTGAGCTGGAACTGGGCTGAGAATTCCTTGGATGAACTGGGATGAACTGGGAGGGACTGGGAGGGATAAAAGGAGGAAAAATGAGCTGAAAAAAGCAAATTTTGGGTCAGTTTGGGGCCAAGAATGGGAATTTTTGTCTTCTTTATTCATGGAAAATTGGGAATTTGAACTGGGATGAACTGGGATGAACTGGGATGAACTGGGAGGGGTAAAAAGGAAGAAAAAAGGGCTGAAAAAAGCAAATTTTGGGTCAGTTTGGGGCCAAGAATGGGAATTTTTGTCTTCTTTATTCATGGAAAATTGGGAATTTGAACTGGGATGAACTGGGATAAACTGGGAGGGATAAAAAGGAAGAAAAAAGGGCTGAAAAAAGCAAATTTTGGGTCAGTTTGGGAGCAGAAATGGGAAAATTTTTCCCTTTTTATCCATGGGAAAATTGGGAATTTGAACTGGGATGAACTGGGATGGACTGGGATGAACTGGGAGGGATAAAAAGGAAGAAAAAAGGGCTGAAAAAAGCAAATTTTGGGTCTGTTTGGGGCCAAGAATGGGAATTTTTTCCTTCTTTATCCATGGGAAAATTGGGAATTTGAACTGGGATGAACTGGGATAAACTGGGAGGGGTAAAAAGGAGGAAAAATGGGCTGAAAAAAGCAAATTTTGGGTCAGTTTGGAACCAAGAATGGGAATTTTTTTCCTTCTTTATTCATTGGAAAATCGGGAATTTGAACTGGGATAAACTGGGAGGGACTGGGATGAACTGGGAGGGATAAAAGGAGGAAAATGGGCTGAAAAAAGCAAATTTTGGGTCAGTTTGGAGCCAAGAATGGGAATTTTTCCATTCTTTATCCATGGGAAAATTGGGAATATAAACTGGGATGAACTGGGATGGACTGGGAGGGATAAAAGGAGGAAAATGGGCTGAAAAAAGCAAATTTTGGGTCAGTTTGGAGCCAAGAATGGGAATTTTTCCATTCTTTATCCATGGGAAAATTGGGAATATAAACTGGGATGAACTGGGATGGACTGGGAGGGATAAAAGGAGGAAAATGGGCTGAAAAAAGCAAATTTTGGGTCAGTTTGGAAGCAGAAATGGGAAAATTTTTCCCTTTTTATCCATGGGAAAATTGGGAATTTGAACTGGGATAAACTGGGATGAACTGGGAGGGATAAAAGGAGGAAAAATGGGCTGAAAAAAGCAAATTTTGGGTCAGTTTGGGGCCAAGAATGGGAATTTTTGTCTTCTTTATTCATGGGAAAATCGGGAATTTGAACTGGGATGAACTGGGATGGACTGGGAGGGGTAAAAAGGAGAAAAATGGGCTGAAAAAAGCAAATTTTGGGTCCTTTTGGAACCAAGAATGGGCAAATTTTCCTTCTTTATCCATGGGAAAATTGGGAATTTGAACTGGGATAAACTGGGATGAACTGGGAGGGATAAAAAGGAAGAAAAATGGGCTGAAAAAAGCAAATTTTGGGTCCTTTTGGAACCAAGAATGTGCAAATTTTCCTTCTTTATCCATGGGAAAATTGGGAATTTGAACTGGGATGAACTGGGAGGGACTGGGAGGAACTGGGAGGGACTGGGATGAACTGGGAGGGATAAAAAGGAAGAAAAATGGGCTGAAAAAAGCAAATTTTGGGTCAGTTTGGGGCCAAGAATGGGAATTTTTGTCTTCTTTATTCATGGAAAATTGGGAATTTGAACTGGGAGGGACTGGGATAAACTGGGAGGGATAAAAAGGAAGAAAAAAGAGCTGAAAAATTCAGATTTTTCTGCAGGAAATTCCAGCCTCCCTCAGGAATTTCTCCCTCTCAAAGGAACTTTTCATTCCAGACCTTTCCAGCCCCGCCCTCGTCCCGAAAAATCCCAAAATATTCCAGAGGCCTCAGCCCATCCCCCCCTCCTGAATATTCCTGGGTTTTGCACTTTTATTCCCATTTTTTGGGTTTTTTTTTCCTCTTTTTTCCTCCTTTTTTCCTCCTTTTTCCCCATTTTTCCCCCCTTTTTTCTTTTACCCCCCTTTCCCCCTATTCTTCTTTCTTTATTCCAATTTCTTTCCCCACTTTTTTTCCCTTTTTCTGCCCTTTTCCTCCCTTTTTCCCCTTTTTTTTCTCCTTTTTTCCTATTTTTCTCCCCTTTTTTTTCCTCATTTCCCCATTTTTATTTCCCTTCCCCCCCGTTTTCCCCCTTTGATTCCCATTTCTTTCAATTTATCCCATTTTTCCTGTTTGATTCCAATTTCTTTCCCTTTTCCCCTATTTTTTTTCTTTTTTCCTCCTTTTTTCTCCCTTTTCTCCCCCCTTTTCCCCCCTTTGATTTTCATTTATTTCAATTTGTCCCATTTTTCCTCTTTTATGCTCATTTCGTTCCCTTCCCCCCTCTTTTCCTTTTTTCCCCTTTTTCCCTCACTTGATTCTGATTTACTTCAAATTTCCCCATTTTTATTCCTTTATTCCCATTTCTTTCCCTTCTCCCCCATTTTTCCCCTTTTTTGCCGCTTTTTCCCCTCTTTTTTTCCCCATTTTTCCCATCTTTTCCCCCTTTCCCCCTCCTTTTTCCCCCCGTCTCTTTCCCTTTATTCCCCCTTGCAATTTTGGTGCTAAAACCCTTTGTAAAAAATGGGAAAATCGGGAGTTAAAAATCCTCGGAAAATCAAATTTTTTACAGGGAATCTCTGAGGGGAGCAGGGGGCGTGGCCACAGGAGGCGTGGCCCGTCACTCATTCCCATATATGGTCACACAGTGGGCGTGGCCTCATAGCTCCCACTCCCATATATGGCTCTGTGGGCGTGGCTAAACCTTGTAGCCATACATGGCTACGATACGGGGCGTGGCTTCTCGGCCACCCCCCATATATGGCATTAATAGGCGTGGTCACGGGGTGCACTGACCAATCAGCGCGCGTGTGGGCGTGGCCGTGGTGAGGCGCCTGAGGGAGAAGGGCGTGGCCTGCCGTGAGGGCGGCCCAAGATGGCGGCGCGGCCGTGGCCGCTGCTGCTGCTGCTGCTGCTGGCGGGGCCGGAGCGGGGTCCGGGCGGCTCCTCCGGGCGGCTCCGCCTGGGGCTGGGGCCCGGCCCGGCCCTCGGGTATTTCCCCGAGGAGCGCTGGAACCCGGAGTCGCCGCTGCGGCCGCCGCGCGTGGCCGTGGCGCTGCTGGCGCGGAACGCGGCCCATGCGCTGCCGCTGGTGCTGGGGGGGCTCGAGAGGCTGCGGCACCCCAAGGACAGGATGGCGCTCTGGTGGGTCTGGGGACATTGGGGACATTGGGGGGGTCTGGGGACATTGGGGAGCGTGGGGGCACTGGAGGGGTGTAGGGACACTGGGGACATTGGGGGGGCATGGGGACATTGGGGACACTGGGGGGGTCTGGAGACATTGGGGACATTGGAGGGGTGTGGGGACTGTGGGGACACTGGGGGACATTGGGGACGTTGGGGGGACACGGCACCCCAAGGACAGGATGGCGCTGTGGTGGGTCTGGGGACACTGGGGACAGTGGGGACACTGGGGACATTGAGGGGATGTGGGGACATTGGGGACACTGTGGGGGGTGTGGGGACACTGGGAGGTGTGGGGACACTGGGGACATTGAGGGGATGTGAGGACACTGGGGACACAGGGGGGACACGGCACCCCATGAATAGGACAGCGCTGTGGTGGGTCTGGGGACAGTGGGGGACATTGGGGACATTGAGGGGTCTGGGGACAGTGGGGGACATTGGGGACATTGAGGACCCGTGTGAGTGAGGAGAGTGTGGGGAACACTGCAGGGTGGGCTCCGTGTGTGACACTGCCCTGTGTGTGACACTGTGTGACACTGCCCTGTGTGTGACACACATGTGTGACCCCGTGTGACCCCATGTGACACTGCCCTGTGTGTGACACACATGTGTGACACTGCCCTGTGTGTGACACACATGTGTGACACTCCTGTGTGACCCCGTGTGACACTGCCCTGTGTGTGACACACCTGGGTGTGACACACATGTGTGTGACACTGCCCTGTGTGTGACACTGCCCTGTGTGTGACACACCTGTGTGTGACACACATGTGTGACACTGCCCTGTGTGTGACACTGCCCTGTGTGTGACACTGCCCTGTGTGTGACACACCTGTGTGTGACACTGCCCTGTGTGACACTGCCCTGTGTGTGACACACCTGGGTGTGACACACATGTGTGTGACACTGCCCTGTGTGTGACACTGCCCTGTGTGTGACACACCTGTGTGTGACACACATGTGTGACACTGCCCTGTGTGTGACACTGCCCTGTGTGTGACACTGCCCTGTGTGTGACACACCTGTGTGTGACACTGCCCTGTGTGACACTGCCCTGTGTGTGACACTGCCCTGTGTGTGACACTGCCCTGTGTGTGACACACCTGTGTGTGACACACATGTGTGTGACACTGCCCTGTGTGACACTGCCCTGTGTGTGACACTGCCCTGTGTGTGACACTGCCCTGTGTGTGACACACCTGTGTGTGACACACATGTGTGTGACACTGCCCTGTGTGTGACACTGCCCTGTGTGTGACACACATGTGTGACACTGCCCTGTGTGTGACACTGCCCTGTGTGTGACACACCTGTGTGTGACACACATGTGTGTGACACTGCCCTGTGTGTGACACTGCCCTGTGTGTGACACACATGTGTGTGACACTGCCCTGTGTGTGACACACCTGTGTGTGACACTGCCCTGTGTGTGACACTGCCCTGTGTGTGACACACCTGTGTGTGACACACCTGTGTGTGACACACCTGTGTGTGACACTGCCCTGTGTGTGACACACCTGTGTGTGACACTGCCCTGTGTGTGACACTCCTGTGTGACCCCGTGTGACCCCGTGTGACACTGCCCTTTGTGTGACACTGCTCTGTGTGTGACACACCTGTGTGACACTGCCCTGTGTGTGACACTGCCCTGTGTGTGACACTGCCCTGTGTGTGACACACCTGTGTGTGACACTGCCCTGTGTGTGACACTGCCCTGTGTGTGACACACCTGTGTGTGACACACCTGTGTGTGACACACCTGTGTGTGACACTGCCCTGTGTGTGACACTGCCCTGTGTGTGACACACCTGTGTGTGACACTGCCCTGTGTGTGACACACCTGTGTGTGACACTGCCCTGTGTGTGACACTCCTGTGTGACCCCGTGTGACCCCGTGTGACACTGCCCTTTGTGTGACACTGCTCTGTGTGTGACACACCTGTGTGACACTGCCCTGTGTGTGACACTGCCCTGTGTGTGACACACCTGTGTGTGACACTGCCCTGTGTGTGACACTCCTGTGTGACCCCGTGTGACCCCGTGTGACACTGCCCTTTGTGTGACACTGCTCTGTGTGTGACACACCTGTGTGACACTGCCCTGTGTGTGACACTGCCCTGTGTGTGACACTGCCCTTTGTGTGACACACCTGTGTGTGACACTGCCCTGTGTGTGACACTGCCCTGTGTGTGACACTGCCCTGTGTGACACTGCCCTGTGTGTGACACACCTGTGTGACCCCGTGTGACATTGCCCTGTGTGTGACACTGCCCTGTGTGTGACACTGCCCTGTGTGTGACACACCTGTGTGACCCCGTGTGACACTGCCCTGTGTGTGACACTGCCCTGTGTGTGACACTGACCCTGGGTGACACTTTATGACCCCTGTATCACCCCTTATGACCCCGAGTGACACTTTGTGACCCCGTGTGACCCCGAGATGTCCCCGTGTCCCCCCAGGGTGGCCGCTGAGCACAGGGTGGACACCTCTGTGTGTGTGTGTGACACTGACCCTGGGTGACACTGTGTGACCCCTGTATGACACTTTATGACGTCTTTATGACCCCTGTATGACCCTGTATGACCCCGTGTGACCCTGAGTGACACTTTGTGACCCTCGGATGTCCCCGTGTCCCCTCAGGGTGGCCGCTGACCACAGGGTGGGCACCTCTGTGTGTGTGTGACACTGACCCTGGGTGTGACACTGACCCTGGGTGTGACGCTGACCCTGGGTGTGACACTGTGCCACTCCTGTGACCCTGGTGACACTGTGCCACTCCTGTGACCCTGTGTGACCCCTGTGTGCACTCCCCTGGCTGTGACACCCCTGTGTGACCCTGGTGACACTCAGGTGACACTCTTGTGACCCCGTGTGACCCCGAGATGTCCCCGTGTCCCTCAGGGTGGCCGCTGAGCACAGCGTGGACACCTCTGTGTGTGTGTGACACTGACCCTGGGTGTGACACTGACCCTGGGTGTGACACTGACCCTGGGTGTGACACTGACCCTGTGTGACCCTGAATGACCCCCAGTGACACTTTGTGTCCCCGTGTCCCCGCAGGGTGGCCGCTGACCACAGCGTGGACACCTCTGTGTGTGTGTGACACTGACCCTGGGTGACACTGACCCTGGGTGACACTGTGTGACCCCTCTATGGCCCCTGTGTGACCCCGTGTGACCCCGTGTGACCCCATGTGACCCCGAGTGACACTTTGTGACCCTCGGATGTCCCCGTGTCCCCCATGGTGGCCGCTGACCACAGCGTGGACACCTCTGTGTGTGTGTGACACTGACCCTGGGGGTGACACTGACCCTGTGTGACACTGTGTGACCCCTCTATGGCCCCTGTATGACCCCGTGTGACCCTGAATGACCCCCAGTGACACTTTGTGTCCCCGTGTCCCTCAGGGTGGCCGCTGACCACAGCGTGGACAACACCTCGTCGCTGCTGGCCGAGTGGCTGGGCCGCGTGCGGGGCCGCTACCACCGCGTGCTCTGGAGGCACCAGGAGGAGCCCACGTGAGCCTGGGGGGGCTGGGGGGGCTCTGACACCGTTTTGGGGGCTCTGACACCGTTTTGGGGGTCTCAGAACTGTCTTTGGGGGTCTTGGGCAATTTTTGGGGAGCTCTGACCCATTTTGGGGGGCTCTGACACCGTTTGGGGGGCCCAGAACTGTCTTTGGGGGGGCTCAGAACTGTCTTTGGGGCTCTTGGGCAATTTTTGGGGGGCTCTGACCCATTTTGGGGGGGCTCTGACCCATTTTTGGGGGTCTCAGAACTGTCTTTGAGGGCCTCAGATTTTTGGGGGGCTCAGAACTGTCTTTGGGGGTCTTGGGCAATTTTTGGGGAGCTCTGACCCATTTTTGGGGGGTTCTGACACTGTTTTGGGGGGCTCTGACACATTTTGGGGGGGCTCTGACACCGTTTTGGGGGGCTCAGAAGCATTTTTGGGGGGCCCAGAACTGTCTTTGGGGGTCTCAGAAGCGTTTTTGGGGGTCTCATAACTGTCTTTGGGGGGCTCAGATTTTTGGGGGTCTCAGAACTGTCTTTGGGGGGCTCAGAGCTGTTTTTGGGGGTCTCAGAAGCGTTTTTGGGGAGCTCAGAACTGTCTTTCGGGGTCTTGGGCAATTTTTGGGGGGTTCTGACACTGTTTTGGAGGGCTCAGACACATTTTGGGGGGGCTCAGACACCGTTTTGGGGGTCTCAGAACTGTCTTTGGGGGGCTCAGAAGCGTTTTTGGGGGTCTCAGAAGCGTTTTTGGGGGCCTCTGACTCATTTTTGGGGGTCTCAGCACTGTCTTTGAGGGCCTCAGATTTTTGGGGGGCTCAGAACTGTCTTTGGGGGGCTCAGAACTGTCTTTGGGGGGGCTCAGAACTGTCTTTGGGGGTCTTGGGCAATTTTTGGGGGGCTCTGACCCATTTTTGGGGGGTTCAGACACTGTTTTGGGGGGCTCTGACCCATTTTTGGGGGGTTCTGACACCGTTTTGGGGGTCTCAGAAGCATTTTTGGGGGGCTCAGAAATGTCTTTGGGGGGCTCAGAACTGTTTTTGGGGGGCTCAGAACTGTCTTTGGGGTCTCAGAAGCATTTTTGGGGGGCTCAGAAGCGTTTTTGGGGGTTTCAGAACTGTTTTTGGGGGTCTCAGAAGCATTTTGGGGGGGCTCAGAACTGTCTTTGGGGGTCTTGGGCAATTTTTGGGGGGCTCTGACCCATTTTTGGGGGGTTCTGACATTGTTTTGGGGGTCTCAGAACTGTCTTTGGGGGGCTCAGATTTTTGGGGGTCTCAGAAGCGTTTTTGGGGGGCTCAGAACTGTCTTTGGGGGTCTCAGAACTGTCATTGGGGGTCTCTGACACCTTTTGGGGGTCCCTGGGGGATTTTGGGGGGGGTCCTGGGGGTGTTTGAAGGGCTCTGGGAGGGGATTTGGGGGGTCCTGGGGGGGGATTTTGGGGGTCCCCACGCGTTGGGAGTTTGGTCACTGTAGGGAGGGGAGGCACCAGGAGGGGTTCTGGGGGGATTTTGGGGGTCCTGGGAGGGTCTCAGAACAAATTTAGGGGGGTCCTGGGGGGGGTTTTGGGGTCTCCTCAGGATTTGGGGGTGTCTAAGGTGCCCCCCAGTGAGGAAAGTCCAAAATTTGTGGGGACGAGTCCCCAAATTTTGGGGTTTTCCTCAGGTTTTTCGGGTCCCTGTGGGTCCCCAAATTTCGGGGGTCTCTCCCCGGGATTTTGGGGGGTCTCTCCCTGGATTTGGGGGGGTCTCCCCTGATTTTGGGGTGTCTGAGGTGCCCTCGGTGCCCCCCAGGCCCTTCCCCAGTGAGGAAAGTCCCAAATTTGTGGGGACAAGTCCCCAAATTTTGGGGTTTTTCTCACATTTTGAGGGTCCCTGTGTGTCCCCAAATTTCGGGGGGTTCTTCCCAGATTTCGGGGGTCTCTCCCTGGATTTGGGGGGGTCTCCCCGGGATTTTGGGGTGTCTGAGATGCCCCTGGTGCCCCCCAGGCCCTTCCCCAGTGAGGAAAGTCCCAAATTTGTGGGGACGAATCCCCAAATTTTGGGGTTTTCCTCAGATTTTGAGGATCCCTGTGTGTCCCCAAATTTCGGGGGTCTCTCCCTGGATTTGGGGGTCTCTCCCTGGATTTGGGGGGGGGTCTCCCCTGATTTTGGGGTGTCTGAGGTGCCCCCCCTTTGGTGCCCCCCAGGTCCTTCCCCGACAAGGAGGGAACCCCAAATTTTGGGGTTTTCCTCAGGTTTTTCGGGTCCCTGTGGGTCCCCAAATTTCGGGGGTCTCTCCCCGGGTTTGGGGGGGCTCTCCCCGGGATTTTGGGGTGTCTGAGGTGCCCCCGGTGCCCCCCAGGCCCTTCCCCAGTGAGGAAAGTCCCAAAGTTTGTGGGGACGAGTCCCCAAATTTTGGGGTTTTCCTCAAGTTTCGAGGGTCCCTGTGTGTCCCCAAATTTCGGGGGTCTCTCCCTGGATTTGGGGGGGGTCTCCCCGGATTTGGGGGTCTCTCCCTGGATTTGGGGGGGGGGTCTCCCCGGGATTTTGGGGTGTCTGAGGTGCCCCCGGTGCCCCCCAGGTCCTTCCCCAGTGAGGAGGGAACCCCCAGCACTGGGACTGTCCCCAGGTTTTTCGGGTCCCTGTGTGTCCCCAAATTTCGGGGGTCTCTTCCCGGATTTGGGGGGGGTCTCTCCCTGGATTTGGGGGGGTCTCCCCGGGATTTTGGGGTGTCTGAGGTGCCCCCGGTGCCCCCCAGGCCCTTCCCCAGTGAGGAAAGTCCAAAGTTTGTGAGGACGAGTCCCCAAATTTTGTTGTTTTTCTCACATTTTGAGGATCCCTGTGGGTCCCCAAATTTCGGGGGTCTCTCCCTGGAATTGAGGGGGGTCTCCCCGGATTTGGGGGGGGGTCTCCCCATGATTTTGGGGTGTCTGAGGTGCCCCCTTTGGTGCCCCCCAGGTCCTTCCCCGATGAGGAGGGAACCCCAAATTTTGGGGTTTTTCTCAGGTTTTTAGGGTCCCTGTGGGTCCCCAAATTTCGGGGGTCTCTCCCTGGATTTGGGGGGTCTCTCCCCGGATTTGCGGGGGCTCTCCCTGGATTTGGGGGGGGGTCTCCCCGGGATTTTGGGGTGTCTGAGGTGCCCCTGGTGCCCCCCAGGCCCTTCCCCAGTGAGGAAAGTCCAAAATTTGTGGGGAGGAGTCCCCAAATTTTGGGGTTTTTCTCAGGTTTTTCTCGTCCCTGTGTGTCCCCAAACTTCGGGGGTCTCTCCCAGGATTTGGGGGGGTCTCTCCCCGGATTTGGGGGGGGTCTCCCCGGGATTTTGGGGTGTCTGAGGTGCCCCCGGTGCCCCCCAGGCCCTTCCCCAGTGAGGAAAGTCCGAAATCTGTGGGGAGGAGTCCCCAAATTTTGGGGTTTTCCTCAAGTTTTGAGGGTCCCTGTGTGTCCCCAAATTTCGGGGGTCTCTCCCCGGATTTGGGGGTGTCTGAGGTGTCCTCGGTGCCCCCCAGGCCCTTCCCCGATGAGGAGGGAACCCCAAATTTTGGGGTTTTCCTCAGGTTTTTCGGGTCCCTGTGTGTCCCCAAATTTCAGGGGTCTCTCCCCGGATTTGGGGGGGCTCTCCCCGGATTTGGGGGGGCTCTCCCTGGATTTGGGGGGGGTCTCCCCGGGATTTGGGGGTGTCTGAGGGGGTGTCTGAGGTGCCCCCCCTTTGGTGCCCCCCAGGTCGTTCCCCGACGAGGAGGGAACCCCAAATTTTGGGGTTTTTCTCAGGTTTTTCGGGTCCCTGTGTGTCCCCAAATTTCGGGGGTCTCTCCCCGGATTTGGGGGGTCTCTCCCCAGGATTTGGGGGTGTCTGAGGTGCCCCCTTTGGTGCCCCCCAGGTCGTTCCCCGACGAGGAGGGCCCCAAGCACTGGAGCCCCGCGCGCTACGAGCACGTGATGCGGCTGCGCCAGGAGGCCCTGGAGGCCGCCCGGGCCATGTGGGCCGATTACCTGCTGGTACGGGGGGGGCTGAATGTGGGGAGGGGGCCCCGAATTTGGGGAGGGGTCCCCGAGGGTCCCCAAGGGTCCCTGAGCCCCAGGGAGGGGGGAAAAGCCACCCCAGAGGGGACAAAGCCAGCCCTGGGGTGGGGGCACCCAGGCTCGGGTGGGGCTGGGTCTGAGCTGGGGGGCATCCTCAATTTGGGGAGGGGTCCCTGAATTTGGGGAGGGGTCCCTGAATTTGGGGAGGGGTCCCTGAATTTGGGGAGGGGTCTCCCAATTTGGGGAGGGGTCCCTGAATTTGGGGAGGGGTCCCCCAAAGGTCCCCAAGGGTCCCTGAGCCCCAGGGAGGGGGGAAAGCCACCCCAGAGGGGACAAACGCAGCCCTGGGGTGGGGGAGACTGGGGACACCCAGGGTTGAGTGTGGTTCTGTTGGAATTTGGGAGGGGTCCCTGAGTTTGGGGAGGGGTCCCTGAATTTGGGGAGGGGTCCCCAATTTGGGGAGGGGTTCCTGAATTTGGGGAGGGGTCCCTGAGTTTGGGGAGGGGTCCCCAATTTGGGGAGGGGTCCCCAAGGGTCCTCGAGGGTCCCTGAGCCCCAGGGAGGGGGGGAAAGCCACCCCAGAGGGGACAAACGCAGCCCTGGGGTGGGGCCGTGTCTGAGCTGGGGGCATCCTGAATTTGGGGAGGGGTCCCTGAATTTGGGGAGGGGTCTCCAATTTAGGGAGGGGTCCCTGAATTTAGGGAGGGGTCCCTGAATTTAGGGAGGCGTCCCTGAATTTGGGGAGGGGTCTCCAATTTAGGGAGGGGTCCCTGAATTTAGGGAGGGGTCCCTGAATTTGGGGAGGGGTCTCCCAGTTTGGGGAGGGGTCCCCCAAAGGTCCCTAAGGGTCCCTGAGCCCCCTCAAAGGGGACAAACCCAGCCCCAGGGTGGGGGACACTGGGGACACCCAGGGTTGAGTGTGGTTCTGTCGGAATTTGGGAGGGGGGTCCTGAATTTGGGGAGGGGTCTCCCAATTTGGGGAGGGGTCCCTGAGTTTGGGGAGGGGTCTCCTAATTTGGGGAGGGGTCCCCAAGAGTCCCCCAAAGGTCCCCAAGGGTCCCTGAGCCCCCTCAAAGGGGACAAACCCAGCCCTGGGGTGGGGGACACTGGGGACACCCAGGTCCAGGTGATTTGGGGGCGGTCCTGAATTTGGGGAGGGGTCTCCCAGTTTGGGGAGGGGTCCCTGAGTTTGGGGAGGGGCCCCTGAATTTGGGGAGGGGTCCCCAATTTAGGGAGGGGTCCCTCAAGGGTCCCTGAGCCCCCTCAAAGGGGACAAACCCAGCCCCGGGGTGGGGGACACTGGGGACACCCAGGCCCAGGTGATTTGGGGGGTGGTCCTGAATTTGGGGAGGGGTCCCTGAAATGTCCCAGGTGTGTCACACAGGTGTGTCAGATGTCACACAGGTGTGTCACAGGTGTGTCACAGGTGTGTCACAGGTGTGTCCCAGGTGTCCCAGGTGTGTCCCAGATGTGTCCCAGGTGTCACACAGGTGTGTCCCAGGTGTCCCAGGTGTATCACAGGTGTCACACAGGTGTCACACAGGTGTGTCCCAGGTGTGACAGGTATCTTGTCACAGTTCCTGGACGCTGACAATGTGCTGGTGAACCCCGACACGCTGGGGGTGTCCCAGGTGTAACTCAGGTGTAACTCAGGTGTGTCAGATGTCACACAGGTGTGTCCCAGGTGTGTCCCAGGTGTGTCCCAGGTGTCACACAGGTATCTGTGTCACAGTTCCTGGACGCGGACAATGTGCTGGTGAACCCCGACACGCTGGGGGTGTCCCAGGTGTAACTCAGGTGTATCACAGGTGTATCACAGGTGTGTCACAGGTGTGTCAGATGTCACACAGGTGTGTCACAGGTGTGTCCCCCGCAGTTCCTGGACGCTGACAATGTGCTGGTGAACCCCGACACGCTGGGGGTGTCCCAGGTGTAACTCAGGTGTAACTCAGGTGTATCACAGGTGTGTCAGATGTCACACAGGTGTGTCAGATGTCACACAGGTGTGTCACAGGTGTGTCCCAGGTGTGTCACTCAGGTGTGTCCCCCGCAGTTCCTGGACGCTGACAATGTGCTGGTGAACCCCGACACGCTGGCCGTGCTGGTGGCCGAGAACAGAACCGTGGTGGCGCCCATGCTGGACTCGCGCGCCGCCTACTCCAACTTCTGGTGCGGCATCACCCCGCAGGTGAGGGCGGGCACGGGGAGGGCGGGGCACCGAGAGGTGAGGGCGGGCACGGGGCAGGGCGGGGCACTGACAGGTGAGGGTGGGGCACAGGTGAGGGTGTGACACTGACAGGTGAGGGCACTGACAGGTGAGGGTGGGGCACAGGTGAGGGTGGGGCACAGGTGAGGGTGTGACACTGACAGGTGAGGGCACTGACAGGTGAGGGTGGGGCACTGATGGGTGAGGGTGGGGCACTGATGGGTGAGGGTGGGGCACTGATGGGTGAGGGTGTGGCACCGACAGGTGAGAGTGGGCACAGGTGAGGGTGTGGCACTGACAGGTGAGGGTGTGGCACCAACGGGAGGGTGTGGCACAGGTGAGGGCGTGGCACTGACGGGTGAGGGCACAGACAGGTGAGGGTGTGGCACAGGTGAAGGTGGGCACAAGTGAGGGCACAGACAGGTGAGGGCGTCACTCATTGGTCACCCATTGGTCACTCAGCGGTCACTCAGTGGTCACTCAGTGGTCACTCAGCGGTCACTCATTGGTCACTCATTGGTCACTCATTGGTCACTCATTGGTCACCCATTGGTCACTCATTGGTCACTCATTGGTCACTCATTGGTCACTCAGGGTCACTCATTGGTCACTCAGGGTCACTCATTGGTCACTCATTGGTCACTCAGTGGTCACTCAGTGGTCACCCATTGGTCACCCATTGGTCACTCATTGGTCACTCATTGGTCACCCATTGGTCACTCATTGGTCACTCATTGGTCACTCATTGGTCACCCATTGGTCACCCATTGGTCACTCATTGGTCACTCATTGGTCACTCGGGGTCACTCATTGGTCACCCATTGGTCACTCATTGGTCACTCATTGGTCACTCATTGGTCACCCATTGGTCACCCATTGGTCACTCATTGGTCACTCATTGCTCACTCAGAGTCACTCAGGTCACTCAGTGGTCACTCAGTGGTCACCCATTGGTCACTCATTGGTCACTCAGGGGTCTCTCAGTGGTCACTCATTGGTCACTCATTGGTCACTCAGTGGTCACTCATTGGTCACTCAGTGGTCACTCAGTGGTCACTCACTGGTCATTGGTCACTCAGGGTCACCCATTGGTCACTCATTGGTCACTCAGTGGTCACTCAGTGGTCACTCATTGCTCACTCATTGCTCACTCAGTGGTCACTCATTGGTCACTCAGTGGTCACTCAGCGGTCACTCAGGGGTCACTCATTGGTCACTCATTGGTCACTCATTGGTCACCCATTGGTCACCCATTGGTCACCCATTGGTCACTCATTGGTCACTCATTGGTCACTCAGTGGTCACCCATTGGTCACTCATTGGTCACTCAGTGGTCACTCATTCGTCACTCAGGGTCACTCATTGGTCACTCATTGGTCACTCAGGGGTCACTCATTGGTCACTCATTGGTCACTCATTGGTCACCCATTGGTCACCCATTGGTCACTCATTGGTCACTCATTGGTCACTCATTGGTCACTCAGGGTCACTCATTGGTCACTCATTGGTCACCCATTGGTCACTCATTGGTCACTCATTGGTCACTCATTGGTCACCCATTGGTCACCCATTGGTCACTCATTGGTCACCCATTGGTCACTCACTGGTCACTCATTGGTCACTCAGTGGTCACTCATTGGTCACTCAGTGGTCACTCATTGGTCACTCATTGGTCACTCATTGGTCACCCATTGGTCACCCATTGGTCACTCACTGGTCACTCATTGGTCACCCATTGGTCACCCATTGGTCACTCACTGGTCACTCATTGGTCACCCATTGGTCACCCATTGGTCACTCATTGGTCACTCATTGGTCACCCATTGGTCACTCAGTGGTCACTCATTGGTCACTCATTGGTCACCCATTGGTCACTCAGTGGTCACTCTCCGTTCCCAGGGCTATTACCGGCGCACGGCCGCCTACCTGCCGATCCCAGTGGTCACTCATTGGTCACTCAATGGTCACCCATTGGTCACCCATTGGTCACTCAGCGGTCACTCCCCGTTCCCAGGGCTATTACCGGCGCACGGCCGCCTACCTGCCGATCCGGCGCCGGGAGCGCCGCGGCTGCTTCGCGGTGCCCATGGTGCACTCGACGTTCCTGCTGGACCTGCGCCGGGAGCGCGCGCGGCACCTGGCCTTCCACCCGCCGCCGCCCGGCTACGCCGGGCCCTGGGACGACATCCTGGTGTTCGCCGCCGCCTGCCGCCACGCCGGTGAGCATCGGCAATGGGCATGGGTTGGGTTGGGATTGTTGGATTGGGTTGGGCAGGGTTGGGTTGGGTTGGGATTGGGACGACGTCCTGGTGTTCGCCGCCGCCTGCCGACACGCCGGTGAGGGTTGGGTAATGGGCATGGGTTGGGTTGGGATTGTTGGGTTGGGTTGGGTTGGGATTGGGACGACATCCTGGTGTTCGCCGCCGCCTGCCGCCACGCCGGTGAGCATCGGCAATGGGCATGGGTTGGGATTGATGGGTTGGGTTGGGATTGGGACGACATCCTGGTGTTCGCTGCCGCCTGCTGACACGCCGGTGAGCATCGGCAATGGGCATGGGTTGGGTTGGGATTGTTGGGTTCAGTTGGGTTGGGTTGAGTTGGGGTGGTTGGGTTGGGATTGATGAGTTGGGTTGGGATTGATGGGTTGGGTTGGGTTGGGTTGGGTTGGGATTGGGACGACATCCTGGTCTTTGCCGCCGCCTGCCGACACGCCGGTGAGCATCGGCAATGGGGTCAGGTTGGGTTGGGATTGTTGGGTTGGGTTGAGTTGGGTTTGTTGGGTTGGGTTGGGTTGGGACTCTTGAGATGGGTTGGGTTGAGTTGGGTTGGGATTGGGACGACATCCTGGTGTTCGCCGCCGCCTGCTGACGCGCTGGTGAGGACGGGCAATGGGGTCAGGCAGTGTTCGTGTCCAACCGGGAGCAGTTCGGGTTCCCGTTCCCATCCCAATCCCGTTATTCCCGTCATTCCCGTTATTCCCAATCCCGTTATTCCCGTTATTCCCAGGGGTTCAGATGTTCGTGTCCAACCGGGAGCAGTTCGGGTTCCCGTTATTCCCGTCATTCCCGTTATTCCCGTTATCCCAGGGGTGCAGATGTTCGTGTCCAACCAGGAGCAGTTCGGGTTCCCGTTCCCAATCCTGTCGTTCCCAATCCCGTTATTCCTGTTATTCCCGTCATTCCCAGGCGTGCAGATGTTCGTGTCCAACCGGGAGCAGTTTGGGTTCCCGTTATTCCCGTTATTCCCGTTATTCCCAGGCGTGCAGATGTTCGTGTCCAACCGGGAGCAGTTCGGGCTCCCGTTCCCAATCCCAATCCCGTTATTCCCGTTCCCAATGCCAATCCCGTTATTCCCGTTATCCCAGGGGTTCAGATGTTCGTGTCCAACCGGGAGCAGTTCGGGCTCCCGTTCCCAATCCCGTTATTCCCGTTATTCCCAACATTCCCATCATTCCCAGGGGTTCAGATGTTCGTGTCCAACCGGGAGCAGTTCGGGTTCCCGTTCCCGATCCCGTTATTCCCGTTATTCCCGTTATTCCCGTTATCCCAGGCGTGCAGATGTTCGTGTCCAACCGGGAGCAGTTCGGGTTCCTGCCGGTGCCGCTGCGCTCCCAGAGCTCCCTGCGGGACGAGGCCGAGAACTTCCTGCACGTGCAGCTGGAGATCATGGGTGAGACCTCGAGGGACCCCAACCGATCCCAAAGGATCCCGATGGATCCGGGGCCTTGGGATCGTGGGGAGGGAAGGATCCCGAAGAATCCCGATGGATCCCAATGGATCCCAATGGATTCAGAGGTTTGGGAGAGGGAGGGACCCCAATGGATCCTGAGCTTTGGGATTGGAGGGAGGGAAGGATCCCAAAGGATGCAGGGCCTTGGGATTGCGGGGGAGAGGAGGATCCCAATTGATCCCAAAGGATCCCAAAGGATGCAGGGCCTTGGGATTGTGGGGGGGAGGAGGATCCCAATGGATCCCAGTGGATCCCAATGGATCCCAAAGGATCCCAATGGATCCCAATGGATCCAGAGCTTTGGAATTGGGTGGGAGGGAAGGATCCCAATGGATCCCAATGGATCCCAAAGGATTCAGAGCTTTGGGATTGGGGGCGAGAGGAGGATCCCAAAGGATCCCAATGGATCCCAATGGATCCCAAGGGATCCAGAGCTTTGGGATTGGGTGGAAGAGGAGGATCCCAATGGATCCCAATGGGTCCCAAAGGATCCCAAAGGATGCAGGGCCTTGGGATTGTGGGGGAGAGGAGGATCCCAATGGATCCCAGTGGATCCCAAAGGATCCCAGTGATCCGGGGCCTTGGGATTGCGGGGGAGGGAAGGATCCCAATGGATCCCAAAGGATCCCAATTGATCCCAATGGATCCCAATGGATCCAGGGCCTTGGGATCATGGGGGGAGAAGGACCCCAATGGATTCCAGTGGATCCCAAAGGATCCAGAGCTTTGGGATTGGGGGGGAGAGGAGAATCCCAAAGGATCCCAAAGGTTCCCAAGGGATTCAGAGCTTTGGGATTGGATGGGAGAGGAGGATCCCAGTGGATCCCAAAGGTTCCCGATGGATCCAGAGCTTTGGGATTGGGTGGGAGGGAAGGATCCCAGTGGATCCCAAAGGTTCCCGATGGATCCAGAGCTTTGGGATTGCGGGAGAGAGGAGGATCCCAATGGATCCCGATGGATCCCAATGGGTCCTGGTGGATCTGGGGCCTTGGGATCGTGGGGAGGGAAGGATCCCGATGGATCCCAATGGATCCCGGTGGATCCCGATGGATTCTGAGCTTTGGGATTTTGGGAGAGGGAGGGACCCCAATGGATCCTGAGCTTTGGGATTGGAGGGAGGGAAGGATCCCAATGGATCCCGGGCCTTGGGATTGCGGGGGAGGGGAGGATCCCAATGGATCCCAATGGATCCCAAAGGATCCCAATGGATCCCGGGCCTTGGGATTGCGGGGGGGGAGGAGGATCCCAATGGATCCCAAAGGATCCCAATGGATCCCAATGGATCCCAAAGGATCCCAGTGGATCCCAATGGATCCCAGTGATCCGGGGCCTTGGGATTGCGGGGGAGGGAAGGATCCCAATGGATCCCAATGGATCCCAATGGA
The DNA here is from genome assembly GCA_031885435.1 of Passerculus sandwichensis. Taxonomy (NCBI): domain Eukaryota; kingdom Metazoa; phylum Chordata; class Aves; order Passeriformes; family Passerellidae; genus Passerculus; species Passerculus sandwichensis. The sequence goes on along the minus strand of CM063157.1, from coordinate 8,329,462 downwards.
TCCCAATGGATCCAGGGCCTTGGGATTGTGGGGGAGGGAAGGATCCCAATGGATTCCAGTGGATCCCAAAGGATTCAGGGCTTTGGGATTGGGGGCGAGAGGAGGATCCCAATGGATCCCAAAGGTTCCCGATGGATCCAGAGCTTTGGGATTGGGTGGGGAGGAGGATCCCAATGGATCCCAAAGGATCCCGATGGATCCAGAGCTTTGGGATTGGGGGGGGAGGAGGATCCCAATGGATCCCAAAGGATTCAGGGCTTTGGGATCATGGGGGGAGAAGGACCCCAATGGATTCCAGTGGATCCCAAAGGATCCAGAGCTTTGGGATTGGGTGGGAGAGGAGGATCCCAATGGATCCCAGTGGATCCCGATGGATTCAGGGCTTTGGGATCGTGGGGAGGAGAAGGATCCTGGGATGGGACCCCTGGGATTGGGGATTCTTCACCCCCAGGATGGGAAATGTTCCCATGGGATCCGGGGCTCATTCCAATGGGATCTGGGACTGATTCCTTTGGGATTTGGGGCCCATTCCTATGGGATTTTGGGGCCCATTTCCATGGGATCTGGGGCTGATTCCTTTGGGATTTAAGGCCCATTCCCGTGGGATTTGGGGCCCATTCCTTTGGGATTTAAGGCCCATTCCCGTGGGATTTTGGGGCTGATTCCTTTGGGATTTAGGGACCATTCCTATGGGATTTGGGGCTCATTCCCATGGGATCTGGGGACCCATTCCTTTGGGATTTAGGGGCTGATCTTTTTGGGATTTTGGGACTCATTCCCGTGGGATTTGGGTCTCATTTCCCATGAAGTTTAGGGGCCCATCCCCATGGGATTTGGGACTAATTCCTTTGGGACTTGGGGGATCATTCCTTTGGGATTTAGGGCCCATTCCCATGGGATTTGGGACTAATTCCTTTGGGATTTAGGGCCCATTCCCATGGGGTTTAGAGGCTCATTCCCATGGGATTTGGGGGCCCATTCCTTTGGGATTTTGGGACCAGTTCCTTTGGGACTTTGGGGCCAGCTCCTTTGGGATTTTGGGGCTGATTGCTTTGGGATTTAAGGCCCATTCCCATGGGATTTGGGACTCATTTCCATGGGATTTAGGGGCCCATTCCCATGGGATTTAGGGGCCCATTCCCATGGGATTTGGGGGCCCATTCCAGTGGGATTTGGGGCTGATTCCTTTGGGATTTTGGGGCTGATTTCTGTGTGATTTAGGGCCGATTCCTTTGGGATTTAGGGCACATTCCCCTGGGGTTTAAGGGCCCATTCCAACGGGATTTAGGAGCCCATTTCCTTGGGATTTTGGGGCTGATTCCTTTGGGATTTAGGGACCAATTCCCATAGGATTTTGGGCCTATTCCCATGGGATTTAGGGGCCCATTCCCGTGGGATTTTGGGGCTGATTCCTTTGGGATTTAGGGACCAATTCCCATAGGATTTAGGGCTCATTCCCGTGGGATCGGGGGACCCATTCCTTTGGGATTTAGGGGCTGATCTTTTTGGGATTTTGGGACTCATTCCCGTGGGATTTGGGACTCCTTTTCCATGAAGTTTAGGGGCTCATCCCCATGGGATTTTGGGGCTATTCCCACAGGATTTGGGGCTCATTCCCATTGGATTTGGGGCCAATTTCTTTGGGATTTTGGGGCTGATTCCTTTGGGATTTTGGGCCCATTCCCATGGTATCTGGGGAGATTCCCTTTGGGATTTAGGGGCTCATCCCCATGGGATTTTGGGGCTATTCCCACAGGATTTGGGGCTCATTCCCATTGGATTTGGGGCCAATTTCTTTGGGATTTTGGGGCTGATTCCTTTGGGATTTTGGGCTCATTCCCATGGGATTTAGGGGCTCATTCCTATTGAATTTTGAGCCTATTCCCACAGGATTTTGGGCCAATTCCTTTGGGATTTTGGGGCTGATGTCTTTGGGATTTAGTGACCAATTCCCATGGGATTTGAGGACCTATTCCTTTGGGATTTTGGGCCCATTCTCATGGGATTTGGGGCCCATTCCCTCGAGATTTGGGGCCCATTTCCCACAGGATTTAGGGCTGTTTCCTTTGGGATTTGGGGCTCATTCCCATGGATTTGGGCCCCATCCCCACGGAATTTTCCCGTCCCCACAGTGAAGCTGCCTCCGGCCGAGCCCTCCCCACACGTGTGGGTCCCTCCCAAGGTCCTGGACAAGCTGGGATTTGATGAGGTGGGAGCCCCTCCCTCGGAATTCCCACTGGGATCTGGGGCCCTTCCCATCCTTTCCTTGGGATTTTGGGTCATTTTCCTCCTTTTCTGTGGGATTTTGTGTCGTTTTCCTTCTTTATTTCTGGATTTTGGGTCGTTTTCCTCCTTTTCCGTGGGATTTTGCGTTGCTTTCCTCCTTTATTTCTGCTTTTTTTGGATAATTTTCCTCCTTTATTTCTGCATTTTTAGTAATTTTCTCTTTTCCCTCTTTTGGATTTTGGGTTGTTTTCCCCCCTTTTCTCTGGATTTTGGGTAATTCCTTCGCTTTTTCTAGATTTTTCGGTTCTTTTCCCACTTTCCCCCTGGATTTTGGGTCATTTTCTGCCCTTTTAGGTGATGTTTCCCCTTTCCCTCTGGATTTCAGGAAGTTTCTTGTTCCCATCTGGGTTCCCCCTGGATTTGGGGCAGATTCTCCCATTCTCATTTGGATTTTGGGGTGAATTTCCCCATTTTCCCCCAGATTTTGGGTGGAGCTCGCAGATTTCCCCATTCCCTGCTCAGATTTAGGGTGGGTTTCCCAATCTTCCCCTGGATCTTGGGTCAATCCCCCAACATTTCCCCATTTTCTTCTGGATTTGGGGCAGGTTCTCCCATTCCTGTCTGGATTTTGGGTTAATCCCCCCAGATTTCCCCATTTTCCCCCAGATGTCCCCATTTTCCCCCAGAGTTTGGGTGAATTTCCCCATTTTCCCGCAGATTTTGGGTGAATTTCCCCAGATTTTGGGTGAATTTCCCCATTTTCCCCTGGATTTTGGGTAAATTTCCCCGGATTTTGGGTGAATTTCACCATTTGCCCCCAGATTTTGGGTGAATTTCCCCATTTTCCCCCGGATTTTGCGTGAATTTCCCCAGATTTTGGGTGATTTTCCCCATTTTCCGCCGGATTTTGGGTAAATTTTCCCGGATTTTGGTTGAATTTCCCCGGATTTCGGGTCAAATTCCCCATTTTCCCCTGGATTTTGGGTGAATTTCCCCATTTTCCCCCGGATTTCGGGGTGAATTTCCCCATTTTCCCCTGGATTTTGGGTAAATTTCCCCAGATTTTGGGTGAATCTCACCATTTGCCCCCAGATTTTGGGTGAATTTCCCCGGATTTTGGGTGAATTTCACCATTTGCCCCCAGATTTTGGGTAAATTTCCCCATTTTCCCCCGGATTTTGCGTGAATTTCCCCAGATTTTGGGTGATTTTCCCCATTTTCCGCCGGATTTTGGGTAAATTTTCCCGGATTTTGGTTGAATTTCCCTGGATTTCGGGTAAATTTCCCCATTTTTCCCCATTTTTCCCCATTTTTCCCCAGGTGTTCCTGATCAACCTGCGGCGCCGTTCGTGGCGCCGGGCGCGGATGCTGCGCTCGCTGCACGAGCTGGGGGTGAGCCCCAAACTGGTGGAGGCCGTGGACGGACGGTGAGACCCCAAAAACACCCAAAAACACCCAAAAACCCCCACAAAACCCCCCAAAAAACCACCCCAAAAACACGCCAAAAAACACCCCAAAAAACACTCCAAAAACACACAAAAACACCCCAAAAACACCCCAAAAACCCCCCAAAACACCCCAAAAACTCCCCCAAAAACACCCCAAAAGCCCCCAAAAACACCCCAAAACCCCCCCAAAAAACCCCCAAAAAACACTCCAAAAAACCCCCAAAAAACCACCCCAAAAACACTCCAAAACCCCCCCAAAAAACACCCCCAAAACACCCCCAAAAACACCCAAAAAACCCCCCAAAAAACACCCCAGAAACACCCCAAAAAACACCCCAAATCCCCCCAAAAAACCCCCCAAAACCACCCAAAAACACCCCAAAAACCCCCCCGAGACCCCCCAAAAACCCCAAACCCACCCCAGACACCCCCAAAACCCCCAAACCCCCCAAAATCCCCCCAGAGACTCCGAGATTTCTCTGGTTTTCCCCCATTTCCCCTCAGATTTACCCCCAGATTTTGGCTGAATTTTCCCCATTTTCCCCTGGATTTTGGGTCAATTCCCCAGATTTTGGGTGAATTTTCTCCATTTTCCCCCGGATTTTGGGTCAATTCCCCCAGATTTTGGGTGAATTTTCCCAGATTTTCGTTGAATTTCCCCAGATTTTGGGTGAATTTTCCCCATTTTCCCCTGGATTTTGGGTCAATTCCCCAGATTTTGGGTGAATTTTCCCCATTTCCCCCTGATTTTGGCTGAATCCCCCCAGATTCCCCCCTGCATTTCGGGGTGAATTTCTCCATTTTCTCATCCATTTTGAGGTGAATTTCCCTGGATTTTGGGTAAATTCCCCCAGATTTTGGGTGAATTTTCCCCATTTCCCCCTGGATTTTGGGTAAATTTTCCCGGATTTTGGGCAAATCCCCCTCTGCATTGTCCCAAACCCCCCAGACCCACCCAGACCCCGTTCTGGAACTTTCCCCTGGATTTTGGGTCAATTCCCCCAGATTTTGGGTGAATTTTCCCCGTTTCTCCCTGGATTTGGGGGCCATTTCCCCAGATTTTGGATCAGTTTTCCTGGATTTTGGGTGAATTTCCCCCAAATTTTCCCCATTTTCCTCCTAGATTTCCCCAATTTTTCCCTATTTATCCCCATTTCCCCCTCGGTTTCCTCATTTCCCCCCAGATTTTGGGTGAATTTCTCCATTTCCCTCCCAGATTTTGAGTCAATTTCCCCCCAGATTTTGGCTAAATTCACCCAGATTTCCCCATTTCCTCCCAGATTTTGGCTGAATTTCCCTGGATTTTGGGTGAATTTCCGTAGCTTTTGGGTGAATTTTGCCAGATTTTGGGGTGAATTTTCCTCCTTTCTCCCTGGATTTTGGCTGAATCCCCCCAGATTCCCCCCTGGATTTCGGGGTGAATTTCTCCATTTTCTCATCCATTTCGAGGTGAATTTCCCTGGATTTTGGGTCAATTCCCCCAGATTTTGGGTGAATTTTCCCCATTTCCCCCTGGATTTTGGGTCAATTCCCCCAGATTTTGGGTGAATTTTCCCCGTTTCTCCCTGGATTTTGGGTGAATTCCCACAGATTTTGGGTGAATTTTCCCCATTATCCCCTGGATTTTGGCTGAATTTTCCCCGTTTCTCCCTGGATTTTGGGTCAATTTCCCCGGATTTTGGCTGAATTTTCCCCATTTCCCCCTGGATTTTGGGTCAATTTCCCCAGATTTTGGGTGAATTTCCCCATTTCTCCCTGGACTTTGGCTGAATTTCCCCAGATTTTGGGTGAATTTTCCCCATTCCCCCCTGGATTTTGGCTGAATTTTCCCCGTTTCTCCCTGGATTTTGGGTCAGTTTTCCCGGATTTTGGGCAAATCCCCCCCTGCATTGCCCCAGACCCCCCCAGACCCCCCCAGCCCCCCCAGCCCCGTTCCGGAACGTTCCGTGCCCCCCAGGGCGCTGAACCGCAGCCGGGTGGAGGCGCTGGGGGTGCGGATGCTGCCGGGGTACCGGGACCCCTTCCACGGGCGGGCGCTGACCCACGGCGAGGTGGGCTGCTTCCTCAGCCACCACGGGGTGTGGCAGGAGGTGAGGAACGAGAAATTCAGGAAATTTGGGTGGGAATTCTGGAATTTGGGGGATTTGGGATGTAGTTTGGGGGGTCTGGAGCAATCCAGGGGCTCTGGGATTGAAGGGAGTTCCAAAGGAGCCGCTGCTTCCTCAGCCACCACGGCGTCTGGCAGGAGGTGAGGAGCCCCAAATTCGGGTGAAATTTGTGAATTTTGGGTGAAAATTTGGGGTTTTGGGGGGTCTGGGATGGAATTTGGGGTCTGGGATTGCAGGGAGTTCCCAAGGAGCCGCTGCTTCCTCAGCCACCACAGCGTCTGGCAGGAGGTGAGGAACGAGAAATTCGGGAAATTTGGGTGAAAATTTGGGGTTTTGGGGAGTCTGGGATGGAATTTGGGGTCCAGAGAATTTGGGATTTGGGGCAGATTCAGGGAATCCCAAAGGAGCCGCTGCTTCCTCAGCCACCACGGGGTGTGGCAGGAGGTGAGGAGCCTCAAATTCGGGAAATTTGGGAATTTTGGGAGAAAATTTGGGGTTTTGGGGGGTCTGGGATGGAGTTTGGGGTCCGGGGAGTGCAGGGGAATTCAGGGAGTTCCCAGGGAGCCACTGCTTCCTCAGCCACCACGGCGTCTGGCAGGAGGTGAGGAACGGGAAATTCGGGAAATTTGGGAAATTTGGGTGAAAATTTGGGGTTTTGGGGGGTCTGGGATGGAATTTGGGGGGTCTGGGATGGAATTTGGGGTCTGGGATTGAAGGGAGTTCCCAAGGAGCCGCTGCTTCCTCAGCCACCACGGGGTGTGGCAGGAGGTGAGGAGCCCCAGATTCAGGAAATTTGGGTGAAAATTTGGGGTTTTGGGGGATCTGGGATGGAATTTGCGGTGCCTGGGTTGGAATTTGTGGGCTCTGGGATGGAATTTGGGGTCCAGAGAATTTGGGATTTGGGGCAGATTCAGGGAGTTCCCAAGGAGCCGCTGCTTCCTCAGCCACCACGGCGTCTGGCAGGAGGTGAGGAATGGGAAATTCGGGTGAAATTTGGGAATTTTGGGTGAAAATTTGGGGATTTGGGGGGTCTGGGATGGAATTTGGGGGGTCTGGAACAATCCAGAGGGTCCTGGGGGTCAAGGAATCCAAGGGGAATCCAGGGGTTTCCAAAGGAGCCGCTGCTTCCTCAGCCACCACGGCATCTGGCAGGAGGTGAGGAACGAGAAATTCGGGTGAAATTTGGGAAATTTGGGTGAAAATTTGGGAATTTTGGGGGGTCTGGGATGGAATTTGGGGTCCAGAGAATTTGGGATTTGGGGCAGATTCAGGGAATCCCAAAGGAGCCGCTGCTTCCTCAGCCACCACGGGGTGTGGCAGGAGGTGAGGAACGGGAAATTTGGGAAATTTGGGAATTTTGGGTGAAAATTTGGGGTTTTGGGGGGTCTGGAGCAATCCTGGGGTCTGGGAGTGCAGGGAATCCAGGGAGTTCCCAGGGGTGGGAGCGACACTGCCAGCATCCATCCCAAATCCTGGAATTCCCGGGGTCCATCCCAAATCCCGGAATCCCCAGAATTCCCAGAGTCCATCCCAGTCCCAGAATCCCCGGAATCCCCGGGCTCCGTCCCAAATCCCGGAATCTTTGAAATTCCCGGGGTCCAGCCCAATCCCGGGGTCCATCCCAGAATCCCCGGAATCTCTGGAATTCCCAGAGTCCATCCCAAATCCTGGAATTCCCGGGGTCCATCCCCATCCCGGGGTCCATCCCCAATTCCTGGAATCCCCGGAATTCCCAGAGTCCATCCCAAATCCCTGGAATTCCCAGCACTCCTGGGGTCCATCCCAAATCCTGGAATTCCCGGAATTCCTGGGGTCCATCCCTGAAATCCCTGGAATTCCCAGGGTCCATCCCAAATCCCAGAATCTCTGGAATTCCTGGGGTCCATCCCGAATCCCGGAATCCCCGGAATCCCCGGGATCCGTCCCCATCCCGGGGTCCATCCCAATCCCGGTATTCCCGGGGTCCATCCCCAATCCTGGAATCCCCGGGGTCCATCCCCAATTCCCAGAATCCCTGGGCTCCATCCCAATCCCGGGGTCCATCCCAGATCCCAGAATCCCGGAATCCCCGGGGTCCATCCCAAATCCCAGAATTCCCGGGGTCCATCCCAATCCCGGGGTCCATCCCAGATCCCCGGAATTCCCGGGGTCCATCCCAATCCCAGGGTCCATCCCAGATCCTGGAATTCCCAGGGTCCATCCCAAATCCCCAGAATCTCCGGGGTCCATCCCAAATCCCAGAATCCCCGGAATTCCCGGAATCCCCGGGCTCCATCCCAAATTCCCCAATCCCGCAATCCCCGGGCTCCGTCCCCATCCCGGGCTCCATCCCAAATTCCCCAATCCCGCAATCCCCGGGCTCCGTCCCCATCCCGGAATCCCCGCCGCCGTCCCCAGATCGCGGCGCGGGGCCTGCGGCGCTCGCTGGTGTTCGAGGACGATCTGCGCTTCGAGGTTTTCTTCCGCAGCCGCCTGACGGAGCTGATGGCGCAGCTGGAGGAGGCGGCCATCGAGTGGGACCTCATGTGAGAGCCTTCCTCCTCATCCTCATCATCCTCATCATCCTCACCCCGAAACTCATCCCTAGCCCAATCCCCCGGGGCCTCGTGTGTGAGCCTTCATCATCCTCATCATCATCCTCATCCCGATCCTCATCCCCATCCCAATCCCCTGGGACCTCATGTGAGAGCCTTCCTCCTCATCCTCATCCTCATCCTCACCCCGAAACTCGTCCCTAGCCCAATCCCCCGGGACCTCATGTGAGAGCCTTCCTCCTCACCCTCATCCTCATCCTCATCCTCACCCCGAAACTCGTCCCCATCCCAGTCCCCCGGGGCCTCGTGTGAGCCTTCATCATCATCATCCCGATCCTCATCCTCATCCCAATCCCCTGGGACCTCATGTGAGAGCCTTCCTCCTCATCCTCATCCTCATCCTCATTCTCATCCCAAAACTCATCCCAATCCCAATGCCCCGGGACCTCATGTGAGAGCCTTCCTCCTCATCCTCATCATCCTCACCCCAAAACTCATCCCCATCCCAGTCCCACGGGGCCTCGTGTGAGAGCCTTCCTCCTCATCCTCATCCTCATCATCCTCACCTCAATCCTCATCCCGATCCCAATCCCCTGGGGCCTCGTGTGAGCCTTCATCAGCATCCTCATCATCCTCACCCTCATCCCAAATCTCATCCCTATCCCAATCCCCCAGGGCCTCGTGTGAGCCTTCATCATCCTCATCCTCATCATCCTCACCCCAAAACTCATCCCTATCCCAATCCCCCGGGACCTCATGTGAGAGCCTTCCTCCTCATCCTCAGCATCCTCAGCATCCTCATCCCAGAACTCATCCCAGTCCTAATGCCCTGGGACCTCGTGTGAGCCTTCATCATCCTCATCATCATCCTCATCCTCTCCTCAATCCTCATCCCGATCCTCATCCCAATCCCAGTCCCCCAGGACCTCGTGTGGGCCTTCATCCTGTCATCGTCCTCATCATCCTCACCCTCACCCCACTGCTCCCCATTTCCCGAGGCCCCCTTGGATCCCGTTGGGGCCAGAGATCCCAATAGCAGTGACCCCATTGATCCCATTGATCCCAACGACCCCAGTGATCCCAATAGCAGAGACCCCAGTGACCCCATTGATCCCAGGGACCCCATTGATCCCAACGACCCCATTGATCCCATTGACCCCAGTGATCCCAATAGCAGTGACCCCAGTGACCCCATTGATCCCAGTGACCCCATTGATCCCAATAGCAGTGACCCCAGTGACCCCATTGACCCCAGTGACCCCATTGACCCCAGTGATCCCAATAGCAGTGAACCCCAGTGACCCCACTGATCCCACTGACCTCATTCATCCCATTGATCCCACTGACCCCATTGACCCCAATTATCCCATTGATCTCATTCATCCCATTGATCCCATTGATCCCGATGACCCCAACCCCATTGATGACCCCGCTGTTGGCAGCTACCTGGGCTGGAAGCGGCTGGAGCCGGAGCGCTCGGAGCTCTGTCCCTGTCCCATTGACCCCCATGACCCCATTGATCCCAATGACCCCATTGACCCCAATGACCCCCATTGATCTCATTGATCCCATTGACCCCCGTGTCCCCAATGACCCCACAGCTACCTGGGCCGGAAGCGGCTGGAGCCGGAGCGCTCGGAGCTCTGTCCCTGTCCCATTGACCCCACTGACCCCATTGATCCCATTGACCCCAATGACCCCAATCATCCCATTGACCCCAATGACCCCATTGATCCCATTGATCCCAGTGACCCCAATCATCCCATTGATCCCAATGACCCCAATCATCCCATTGATCCCAATGACCCCATTGATCCCATTGATCCCAGTGACGCCATTGATCCCATTGACCCCAATGACCCCATTGATCCCATTGATCCCATTGACCCCCGTGTCCCCAATGACCCCACAGCTACCTGGGCTGGAAGCGGCTGGAGCCGGAGCGCTCGGAGCTCTGTCCCTGTCCCATTGACCCCCATGACCCCATTGATCCCAATGACCCCATTGACCCCAATGACCCCCATTGATCTCATTGATCCCATTGACCCCCGTGTCCCCAATGACCCCACAGCTACCTGGGCCGGAAGCGGCTGGAGCCGGAGCGCTCGGAGCTCTGTCCCTGTCCCATTGACCCCACTGACCCCATTGATCCCATTGACCCCAATGACCCCAATCATCCCATTGACCCCAATGACCCCATTGATCCCATTGATCCCAGTGACCCCAATCATCCCATTGATCCCAATGACCCCAATCATCCCATTGATCCCAATGACCCCATTGATCCCATTGATCCCAGTGACGCCATTGATCCCATTGACCCCAATGACCCCATTGATCCCATTGATCCCATTGACCCCCGTGTCCCCAATGACCCCACAGCTACCTGGGCCGGAAGCATCTGGAGCCGGAGCGCTCGGAGCTCTGTCCCTGTCCCATTGACCCCACTGACCCCATTGACCCCAGTGACCCCAATGACCCCATTGATCCCAATGACCCCCATGACCCCAATGACCCCATTGATCTCACTGACCCCATTGACTGAAATAACCCCACAGCTACCTGGGCCGGAAGCGGCTGGAGCCGGAGCGCTCGGAGCTCTGTCCCCGTCCCATTGACCCCATTGACCCCATTGATCCCAATGACCCCAATCATCCCATTGACCCCATTGACCCCATTGATCTCATTGGTCTCATTGATCTCACTGACCCCATTGACTGAAATAACCCCACAGCTACCTGGGCCGGAAGCGTCTGGAGCCGGAGCGCTCGGAGCTCTGTCCCTGTCCCATTGACCCCACTGACCCCATTGACCCCAATGACCCCATTGATCCCATTGATCTCATTGATCCCATTGACCCCATTGACTGAAATGACCCCACAGCTACCTGGGCCGGAAGCGTCTGGAGCCGGAGCGCTCGGAGCTCTGTCCCTGTCCCATTGACCCCACTGACCCCATTGATCCCAATGACCCCACTGACCCCATTGATCCCAATAACCCCATTGATCTCATTGATCCCACTGACTGAAATAACCCCACAGTTACCTGGGCCGTAAGCGTCTGGAGCCGGAGCGCTCGGAGCTCTGTCCCTGTCCCATTGACCCCATTGACCCCATTGATCCCAATGACCCCATTGACCCCATTGATCCCATTGATCCCAATGACCCCATTGATCTCATTGATCTCATTGATCTCATTGATCCCATTGACTGAAATGACCCCACAGCTACCTGGGCCGGAAGCGGCTGGAGCCGGAGCGCTCGGAGCTCTGTCCCTGTCCCATTGACCCCAATGACCCCATTGATCCCAATGACCCCATTGACCCCATTGATCCCATTGATCCCATTGACCCCCGTGTCCCCAATGACCCCACAGCTACCTGGGCCGTAAGCGGCTGGAGCCGGAGCGCTCGGAGCTCTGTCCCTGTCCCATTGATCCCACTGACCCCATTGATCCCATTGACCCCAATCATCCCATTGACCCCATTGACCCCATTGATCTCATTGATCTCATTGATCCCAGTGACTGAAATAACCCCGTTGTTGGCAGCTACCTGGGCCGGAAGCGGCTGGAGCCGGAGCGCTCGGAGCTCTGTCTCTGTCCCATTGACCCCATTGACCCCATTGATCCCATTGACCCCATTGATCTCATTGATCTCATTGATCTCATTGATCCCATTGATCCCATTGACCCCCGTGTCCCCAATGACCCCACAGCTACCTGGGCCGGAAGCGTCTGGAGCCGGAGCGCTCGGAGCTCTGTCCCCGTCCCATTGACCCCACTGACCCCATTGATCTCATTGACCCCATTGATCTCATTGATCTCATTGATCTCATTGATCCCATTGACTGAAATAACCCCGTTGTTGGCAGCTACCTGGGCCGGAAGCGGCTGGAGCCGGAGCGCTCGGAGCTCTGTCCCTGTCCCATTGACCCCACTGACCCCATTGATCCCAATGACCCCAATGACCCCATTGATCCCATTGATCCCATTGACCCCCGTGTCCCCAATGACCCCACAGCTACCTGGGCCGGAAGCGTCTGGAGCCGGAGCGCTCGGAGCGCGCCGTGCCGGGCGTGCGGCAGCTGCTGCGCCCGGGCTACTCCTACTGGAGCCTGGGCTACGCGCTGTCCCTGCGCGGCGCCCGCAAGCTGCTGGCGGCCGAGCCCCTGGGCAAGATGATCCCCGTGGACGAGTTCCTGCCCCTCATGTTCGACCGCCACCCCAGGTACCACAACTATGGGATTCTGGGGGGTTTGGGGTGTTTGGGGTCAGGGATTTGTGGGATTTGTGGGATACAGGGACGAGTTCCTGCCCCTCATGTTCGACCGCCACCCCAGGTACCACAACTATGGGATTCGGGGGGTTTGGGGTCAGGGATTTGTGAGATTTGTGGGATACAGGGACGAGTTCCTGCCCCTCATGTTCGACCGACACCCCAGGTACCACAACTATGGGGTTTGGGGTCAGGGATTTGGGGGATTTGTGGGATTTGGGGTCAGGGATTTGTGGCGTTTGTGGGTTTATGGGATACAGGGATGAGTTCCTGCCCCTCAAGTTTGACCGGCACCCCAGGTACAGGATGTGGGGGTTTGGGGTCAGGGATTTGTGGGATACAGGGATGAGTTCCTGCCCCTCGTGTTCGACCGCCACCCCAGGTACAGGATGTGCGGGATTTGAAGGGTTTGGGGTCAGGGATTTGGGGGATTTGGGGGGTTTGGGGTCAGGGATTTGTGGGATTTGTGGGATTTATGGGATTTGTGGGATTTATGGGATACAGGGATGAGTTCCTGCCCCTCATGTTCGACCGGCACCCCAGGTACAGGATGTGGGGATTTGGGGTCAGGGATTTGTGGGGTTTGTGGGATTTATGGGATACAGGGACGAGTTCCTGCCCCTCAGGATTTGTGGGATTTGGGGGGTTTGGGGTCAGGGATTTGGGGGGTTTGGGGTCAGGGATTTGTGGGATTTATGGGATTTATGGGATTTGTGGGATTTGTGGGATACAGGGATGAGTTCCTGCCCCTCATGTCCAACCAGCACCCCAGGTTCCCATTTTTCCCCATTTCTCCCCATTTCTCCCCATTCCTCCTGGTTTTTTTTTTCTCGTTTTTTTGTCCCCAAATTTTCCCCATTTCTCCCCCAGATTTTAACCAAATTTCCCCATTTTTTTCCCCGCCCAGCCCCGAATACTCCCAGCACTTCTCCCGGACCTCTCACATCTTTCCCACCAATTTTCCCCCCATTTCCCCCAATTTTTCCCACTTTCCCTCCATTTCTCCCCATATTTCCCCCATTTCCCCCCAATATTTTTCCCTTTTTTCCCCATTTTTCCCCATTTCCCCCAATTTTTCCCACTTTCCCTCCATTTCTCCCCATATTTCCCCCATTTTCCCCCAATTTTTTCCCCATTTTCTCCCCATCTCTCCCATTTTTTCCTTGTTTTTTTCCCTGTTTTTTCCCATTTTCCCCCTTTTTTTCCTTGTTTTTTTCCCTGTTTTTTTCCCATTTTCCCCCGTTTTTTCCCATTTTTCCCCATTTTCACCCAAATCTCCCCCACTTTTTTTCCTCCCCAGCCCCGAGTACTCCCAGCACTTCTCCCGGACCTCTCATATCTTTCCCCCCAATTTTCCCCCCATTTCTCCCATTTTTTCCCATTTTCCCTCCATTTCTCCCCATATTTCCCCCATTTCCCCCCAATTTTTTCCCTTTTTTCCCCATTTCCCCAATTTTTCCCACTTTCCCTCCATTTCTCCCATTTTCCCCCAATTTTTTCCCCCATTTTCTCCCCATTTCTCCCATTTTTTCCTTGTTTTTTTCCCCGTTTTTTTTTCCCATTTCCCCCCGTTTTTTCCTCCATTTTTCCCCATTTCTCCCCCAAATTTTAACCAAATTTCCCCATTTTTTCCCCCCCCCCCCAGCCCCGAGTACTCGCGGCACTTTGCCCGGCGGGACCTGGTGGCGTTTTCGGCGGAGCCGCTGCTGCTCTTCCCCACGCACTACACGGGGGAGCCCGGCTACGTCAGCGACACCGAGAGCCCCCCGGGGACCCCCGAAATCCGGGAGGATGAGGAGGAATTCCCGAGGGAACCCCGGAATTCCCAACTCCCGGAGAAACCCGAAACATGGGATGAGGATGGGGACGAGGAGTTCCCGTGGGAACCCCAGAATCCCCAACCCCGGCACGACAGCGACGCCCGCGACGAGCTCTGACCCCAGAATTTGGGATTTACGGGGAAAAATTCCTGCGGGAATCCCGGAATTTCCATCCCCAGAGCCCCCCCCCCAGAATTTGGGATTTTTGGGGAAAAATTCCTGCAGGAATCCCAGAATTTCCATCCCTGGCAGGACACCAAGAACCCCCAAAAATATCCCTAAAATTTGGGATTTTGGGGGGAAAATTCCCATGAGAATCCCAGGATTTCCAACCCCAGCACTCACCGAGAGCCCCCCGGGGACCCCCGAGAGCCGCGATGGGGACGAGGAATTCCCGAGGGAACCCCGGAATTCCCAACTCCCGGAGAAACCCCAAACGTGGGATGAGGATGGGGACGAGGAGTTCCCGTGGGAACCCCAGAATTCCCAACCCCGGCACGACAGCGACGCCCGCGACGAGCTCTGACCCCAGAATTTGGGATTTTGGGGTAAAATTCCTGCGGGAATCCCGGAATTCCCAATCCCAGAGCCCCCCCCAGAATTTGGGATTTCCGGGGAAAAATTCCTGCGGGAATCCCGGAATTTCCATCCCCAGAGCCCCCCCCAGAATTTGGGATTTTTGGGGAAAAATTCCTGCAGGAATCCCGGAATTTCCATCCCTGGCAGGACACCAAGAACCCCCAAAAATATCCCTAAAATTTGGGATTTTGGGGGGAAAATTCCCATGAGAATCCCAGGATTTCCAACCCCAGCACTCACCGAGAGCCCCCCGGAGCCCCCCAAGAGCCGGGATGGGGACGAGGAATTCCCGAGGGAACCCCGGAATTCCCAACTCCCGGAGAAACCCGAAATTCGGGATGAGGATGGGGACGAGGAGTTCCCGTGGGAACCCCAGAATTCCCAACCCCGGCACGACAGCGACGCCCGCGACGAGCTCTGACCCCAAAATTTGGGATTTTGGGGGAAAAATTCCTGCAGGAATCCCGGAATTCCCAACCCCAGAACCCTCTGAAATTTGGGATGAGGAAATTTGGGATAATGAGGAATAATTCCCACAAGAATCCCAGAATTCCCAACCCCAGCACAACACCGAGAGCCCCTCAGAGACCCCCAAAATTTGGGATTTTTTGGGGAAAAATTCCTGTGGGAATCCCGGAATTTCCATTAATGGAGCCCCTTGAAATTTGGGATTTTTTTGGGGAAAATTCCTGCAGGAATCCCGGAATTTCCATCCCCAGAGCCCCCCCCAGAATTTGGGATTTTCTGGGGAAAAATTCCTGCGGGAATCCCAGAATTCCCAACCCTGGCAGGACACCAAGAACCCCCAAAAATATCCCCAAAATTTGGGATTTCTGGGGAAAAATTCCTGTGGGAATCCCGGAATTCCCAACCCTGACAGGACACCCAGAGCCCCCCAAAACCTGGGATGGAGAAATTTGCGATAATGGGGAAAAAATTCCTGTGGGAATTCTGGAATTCCCAACCCCAGCACGGCACTGAGAGCCCCTCAGAGACCCCCAAAATTTGGGATTTTTGGAGGAAAATTCCTGTGGGAATCCCGGAATTTCCATCCCTGGCAGGACACTGAGAGCCCCCAAAAATATCCCCAAAATTTGGGATTTTGGGGGAAAAATTCCCCCAGGAATCCCAGAATTTCCATTAATGGAGCCCCTTGAAATTTGGGACTTTTGGGGGGAAAATTCCTGTGGGAATCCCGGAATTTCCACCCTGAGTGTGACACCCAGAGCCCCCCAAAAATATCCCCAAAATTTGGGATTTCCGGGGAAAAATTCCTGTGGGAATTGCGGAATTTCCATCCCTGGCAGGACACCAAGAACCCCCAAAAATATCCCCAAATTTGGGATTTTTGGGGAAAAATTCCCGCGGGAATCCCAGAATTTCCATCCCCAGAGCCCCCCCCAAAATTTGGGATTTCTGGGGAAAAAATTCCTGTGGGAATCCTGGAATTTCCAACCCTGACAGGACACCCAGAGACCCCCAAATCTTGGGATGGAGAAATTTGGGATAATGGGGAAAAAATTCCTGTGGGAATTCTGGAATTCCCAACCCCAGCACGGCACCGAGAGCCCCTCAGAGACCCCCAAAATTTGGGATTTTTGGGGGAAAAATTCCCACAGGAATCCCAGAATTTCCATTAATGGAGCCCCTTGAAATTTGGGATTTTTGGGGGGAAAATTCCTGTGGGGAATCCCGGAATTCCCATCCCTGGAGCCCTTCGGAATTTGGGATTTTTGGGGAAAAATTCCTTCAGGAATCTCGGAGTTCCCATCCCCAGAACCCTCTGAAATTTGGGATGAGGAAATTTGGGATAATGGGGAATGATTCCCACAAGAATCCCAGAATTCCCAACCCCAGAGACCCCCAAAATTTGGGATTTTTTGGGGGAAAAATTCCCACAGGAATCCCAGAATTTCCATTCGTGGAGCCCCTTGAAATTTGGGATTTTTTGGGGGAAAATTCCTGTGGGAATTCTGGAATTCCCATCCCTGGAGCCCCTTGAAATTTGGGATTTTTGGGGAAAAATTCCCTCAGGAATCCTGGAATTCCCAACCCCAGAACCCTCTGAAATTTGGGATGAGGAAATTTGGGATAATGGGGAATAATTCCCACAAGAATCCCAGAATTCCCAACCCCAGAGACCCCCAAAATTTGGGATTTTTGGGGAAAAATTCCCACAGGAATCCCGGAATTCCCACCCTGAGTGTGACACCCAGAGGCCCCCAAAAATATCCCAAAATTTGGGATTTTTGGGGAAAAATTCCCTCGGAAATCCCGGAATTCCCCAAAATCCCCAAAATTTGGGGTTTTTATACCCAAATAAAGTTTCTATTTTTATTTTTAATCCTGGTTTTCGTCTTTTTTTCTTCTCCTTTTAGTCCCAAATAAAGTTTTTATTTTTATTTTCTGGTTTTAAAGTTTTTATTTTGATTTTTAAGCCCAGTTTGGGATTTTTTTTACTCTCCCCTTTCCAGGTGGTTTTTTTGGGGGGAGATTTTGGGTCGTTCTCCATCTCGAAATTTGGGGAAAATCGCCCCAAATTCAGGGGAAAAATTTCCAAAATTCAGGGAAAAAACCCCCAAAAATTCAGGAGAAAATCTGCCAAAATTCAGGAGAAAAAAAATCTCCCAAAATTCAGGAGAAAATATCCCAAAATCAGAGAAATCCCCCCAAAATTAGAGGAAAAAACTCCGAAATTTAGGGGAAAAATCCCCCAAAATTCAGTGGAAAAAAACCCCAAAAATTCAGTGGGAAAACCACCCCAAATTCAGTGGGAAAAAACCCCAAAATTCAGGAGAAAATCCCCCAAAATTCAGGGGAAATTTCCCCAAAATTCAGTGGAGAAAAAAGCCCAAAATTCAGGGAGGAAATCTCAAAAAATCAGGGAAAAAACCGCCAAAAATTCAAGGGGAAAATCCCCAAAATTCAGAGAAAAATCCCCTAAAATTTGGGGGGAAATGCCCCAAAATTCAGCGGAAAAAATCCCCAAAATTCAGTGAAAAAAATCCCAAAATTCAGGGAAAAATCCCCAAAATTCAGAGTGGAAAAACCCCCCAAATTCAGAGAAAAATCCCCCCCCAAAATTCAGGAGAAAAATCCCCCCCAAAATTTAGGGGGAAAAATCACCCAAAATTCACATAAATGCCCCCAAAAACTCAGGGGAAAAAATCCCCAAAATTCAGTGAAAAAAACCCCAAAATCAGGGGAAATTTCCCCAAAATTGAGGGGAAAAGTCTCCAAAATTCAGGGAAAACCCCAAAATTCAGTGAAAAAAATCCCAAACTTCAGCGGAAAAAAACCCAAAATTCAGGGGAAAAACCCAAAATTCCCAAATTTGGGATCCCCAGGAAAGGGAAACTGAGGCAACCAGAGGGATTTTGGGGTTTTTTAGGGAGATTTTGGGGATTTTGGGGATTTTTTGGGGAGATTTTGGGGGGGATTTGGAGTTTTTTGGGGGGAATTTTCAGAGATTTTTGAGGGATTTTTGGGCTGTTTTGGGGGATTTTTTGGGGGGTATTTTTGGGGAATTTTCAGGGATATTTTGGGGATAATTTTGGGATATTTTCAGGATATTTTTGGGATAATTTCAGGATATTTTGATGATATTTTGGGGTTATTTTCAGGGTTATTTTTGGGGTGAATTTGGGACATTTTGGGGCTCAGAGCTCGTCGTGCTCCTCGTGCGGGGCCGGGGGCTCCCTGCGGGGTTTGGGGCATTTTTGGGGATATTTTGGGGTATTTTCAGGGATATTTTGATGATACTTCAGGGATGTTTTCAGGGATATTTTGGGGATTTTTTTGGGTATTTTCAGGGATAGTTTTGGGGATATTTTGGAGATATTTCTGGGGATATTTTGGGGATATTTGGATGATATTTCGGGGCTGTTTTCAGGGATATTTTGGGGTGATTTCAGGCGATTTTGGGGCTCAGAGCTCGTCGTGCTCCTCGTGCGTTGCCGGGGGCTCCCCGCAGGGTTTGGGGGATATTTCAGGGATAATTTTGTGATATTTTTGGGCTATTTTTTGGGATAATTTCAAGGATATTTTCAGGACATTTTCAGGGATATTTTGATGATACTTCAGGGATGTTTTCAGGGATATTTTGGGGATTTTTTTGGGTATTTTCAGGATATTTTGGAGATATTTCTGGGGATATTTTGGGGATATTTGGATGATATTTTGGGGCTGTTTTCAGGGATATTTAGATGATATTTCGGGGATGTTTTCAGGGGACATTTTGGGGATATTTTCAGGGATATTTTTGGGATAATTTCAGGACATTTTAGGGATATTTCAGGGATATTTTCAGGATATTTCAGGGGTATTTTTGGGATAATTTCAGGACATTTCAGGGATGTTTTCAGGGCTATTTTGGGGTGATTTCAGGTGATTTCGGGCGGTTTTGTGTCTCAGAGCTCGTCGTGCTCCTCGTGCGTTGCCGGGGGCTCCCCGCGGGGTTTGGGGGATTTTTGGGGAATATTTTGGAGATATTTCAGGGGATATTTTGATGATATTTCAGGGATATTTTCAGGACATTTTCAGGGATATTTTGGGGTGATTTCAGGGATATTTTCAGGGATGTTTTCAGGGATATTTTGGGGCTATTTCTGGGGATATTTTGGGCTATTTCTGGGGATATTTTGATGATATTTCGGGGATATTTCAGGTCCGTTTTGTGTCTCAGAGCTCGTCGTGCTCCTCGTGCAGGGCCGGGGGGCTCCCCGCGGGGTTTGGGGGGTATTTCGGGGATATTTTGATGATATTTTGGGTGAATTTGGTCCGTTTTGTGTCTCAGAGCTCGTCGTGCTCCTCGTGCATCACCGGGGGCTCCCCGCAGGCCGCGGGCGTCTCCAGCTCCAGCAGGTACTCGCAGCGGCTCGGCTCCGCCGCCGCCAACAGCGCCGTGGACGGGCCGCACCTCAGACGCACCTGGGGGGACAGCGGTGACGTCACACGGGGGACACACAGGTGACAATAATGACGTCACACAGGTGACGATGTCACACAGGTGACAATGATGATGTCACACAGGAGACAATTATGACGTCACACAGGTGACACACAGGGGGACAGCACACAGGGGATGGTGACGTCACACAGGTGACACAGGTGACATCACACAGGTGACATCACACGGGATGGCACACAGGTGACAGTGATGATGTCACACAGGTGACAATGGTGACATCACACAGGTGACACAGGTGACATCACACAGCGGGGACGTCACACTGGGGACAATGGTGACGTCACACAGGTGACGATGTCACACAGGCAACAATGATGACGTCACACAGGTAGCACAGGGGATGTCACACAGGTGACAATGATGACATCACACAGGTGACAATGGTGACGTCACACAGGTGACAATGATGACATCACACAGGTGACACCGATGACGTCACTCACTGTGGTGGCCCGGTTCAGGCCCTGCCTGGTATTGGGTTCAGGTGACACAGATAACACACAGACAATGACACAGGAGGGGTTCAGGTGACACACAGGTGACACCGATGACGTCACACAGGTGACACCGATGACATCACACCACTGCCGTCACTCACCGTGGTGGCTCTGTTGGGTCCCTGCCAGCACCCCGTGCCCCCCTCGTGTTGGGTTCAGGTGACACAGATAATGACACACAGACGGTGACACACAGAGGGGGTACAGGTGACACAGGTGACACACAGACAATGACACAGACAATGACACACAGGTGACACTGATGACGTCACACAGGTGACACCGATGCCGTCACTCACCGTGGTGGCGCGGTTGGGTCCCTGCCAGCACCCCGTGCCCCCCTCGTGTTGGGTTCAGGTGACACAGGTGACACACAGGGTACAGATAACACACAGACAATGACACACAGATGACACAGGGGGGGTTCAGGTGACAATGATGACATCACAATGATGCCGTCACTCACCGTGGTGGCTCTGTTGGGGCCCTGCCAGCACCCCGTGCCCCCCTCGTATTGGGTTCGGGTGACACACAGGGTGCAGATAACACACAGACAATGACACACAGGTGACACAGGGGGGGTTCAGGTGACACATGGGTGACACAGGTGACACACGGGTGACACCGCTGCCGTCACTCACCGTGGTGGCGCGGTTCGGGCCCTGCCAGCACCCCGTGCCCCCCTCGTATTTCTGCGCTGTGAATTTTTCACCTTCGGGCCCCGCCCAGGAGCCCCAGAGCCTGGGGGGAGGGGCCAGACACGGTCACGTGACACCGGGGGGCGGGGCCAGGTGACATCGGGGGGAGGGGCCAGGTGTGGTCACGTGACACCGGGGGGCGGGGCCAGGGGACATCGGAGGAGGGGCCAAAGGGGTCAGGTGACAAAGGGGGAGGGGCCAAGGGGGTCACGTGACACCTGGGGGAATTTTAGGGGTCCCCAGGGCGATTTTTGGGGTCCCCAGAGGGAATTTTGGGGTCCCCAGGAGAGTTTTGGCATTGCCAGAGTGGCTTTTGGGGTATTTTGTGGTTCCCAGGGTGGTTTTTGGGGTGATTTTGGGGTTTTTGGGGTGCCCAGGGTGGTTTTTGGGGAGATTTTTGGGGTATTTTGGGGTTCCCAGGGTGGTTTTTGGGGTGATTTTGGGGTTTTTGGGGTGCCCAGGGTGTTTTTTGGGGTGATTTTGGGGTTCCCAGGGTGGTTTTTGGGGTGATTTTGGGGTTTTTTGTGGTTCCCAGGGTGGATTTTGGGGTGATTCTGGGGTTTTTGGGGTTCCCAGGGTGATTTTTGGGGTTTTTGGGGTTCCCAGGGTGGTTTTTGGGGTTCCCAGGGTGGTTTTTGGGGTGATTTTGGGGTTTTTGGGGTGCCCAGGGTGGTTTTTGGGGAGATTTTTGGGGTATTTTGGGGTTCCCAGGGTGGTTTTTGGGGTGATTTAGGGATTTTTGGGGTTCCCAGGGTGGATTTTGGGGTGATTTTTGGGGTATTTTGGGGTTCCCAGGGTGGATTTTGGGGTGATTTTGGGGGTTTTTGGGGTTCCCAGGGTGTTTTTTGGGGTGATTTTGGGGTTTTTGGGGAGCCTCACCCCAGGCTGGTCTCGGCGCCGCCGTGTTTGGGTCTCTGGGTCACGCGCTGGAAGGGGCAGAGGCGGTACAGGTACCTGGGGAGGGGGAAAAAACCCAAAAATGGACCCAAAAACGGACCCAAAAATGGCCCAAAATGGACCCAAAAAGGACCCAAAAATGGCTCTAAAATGGCCCCAAAATGGGCCCAAAATGGGCTCAAAATGGACCCAAAATGGACCAAAAATGGGCCCAAAATGGACCCAAAAATGGCCCAAAAATGGCCCCAAAAACGGCCCAAAATTGCCCCAAAATGGGCCCAAAAATGGCCCAAAATGGACACAAAAAAGACCCAAAATCCCCCAAAATGGACCCAAAAATGGCCCAAAATGGACCCAAAAAAGGACCGAAAATGGCCCCTAAATGGCCCCAAAATGGACCTAAAATAGGCCCAAAAATGGACCCAAAATGGACCCAAAATGGACCCAAAATGGCCCCAAAATGGACCAAAAATGGCCCCAAAAAGGGCCCAAAATTGCCCCAAAAATGGACCCAAAAATGGCCCCAAAATGGGCCCAAAAATGGCCCCAAAATGGACCCAAAAATGGACCCAAAATGGCCCCAAAAATGGCCCAAAATAGACCCAAAAATAGCCCAAAATGGCCCCAAAATGGATCCAAAAATGGGCCACAAAATGGGCACAAAAATGGCCCAAAATGGGCCCAAAAATGGCCCCAAAATGGACCCAGAAATGGACCCAAAATGGACCCAAAATGGGCCAAAAATTGGCCCAAAAATGGACCCAAAAATGGCCCCAAAATGGGCCCAAAATGGCCCAAAATGGTCCCAAAATGGACCCAAAATAGACCCAAAAATGGACCCAAAAAGGGCCCAAAATAGACCCAGAAATGGCCCAAAAATGGACCCAAAAATGGACCCAAAATAGACCCAAAAATGGACCCAAAAATGGACCCAAAATAGACCCAAAAATGGAACCAAAAATGGCCTCAAAATGGCCCCAAAAATGGACCCAAATGGACCCAAAAATGGCCCAAAAATGGCCACAAAATGGACCAAAATGGAACCAAAATAGACCCAAAATGGCCCAAAATGGACCCCAAATGCACCCAAAATGGGCCCAAAATGGACGCAAAAATGGCCCCAAAATGGGTTCAAAATGGACCCAAAATGGGCTCAAAAATGGCCTCAAAATGGCCCCAAAAATGGACCCAAAATGGGCCAAAAATTGGCCCAAAAATGGTCCCAAAATGGACCCAAATGGACCCAAAACCCCCCAAATCCCCCTCATATCCCCTAAACTCCCCCCAGGACCCCCCAATTTCCCCCCAAATCCCCCCAGGACCCCCCAAATCCCCCCAAAACCCCCCAGATCCCTCTAATATCCCCTAAACTCCCCCCTGGACCCCCCAATTTCCCCCCAGGACCCCCCAAATCCCCCCCAAATCTGCCCCCAAACGCCCCCAAATCCCCCTCATATCCCCTAAACTCCCCTCAAGACCCCCCAAACCCCCTCCAAAAATCCCCCCAAAACCCCCCCAGGACCCCCCCAAACCCCCCCAGATCCCCCTCATATCCCCTAAACTCCCCTCAAGACCCCCCAGATTCCCCAAAATCCCCTCAAATCCCTCCAGGACCCTCCAAATTCCCCCAGGATCCCCCAAATCCCCCTAAAATCCCCTAAACTCCCCCCAAATCCCCCCAAGACCCCCCAAACTCCCACCAAACCCCCCCTAGGACCCCCCAAAACCCCCCAAATCCCTCTAATATCCCCCAAATCCCCCCCAAAACCCCCTCATATCCCCTAAACTCCCCCAAAATCCCCCCCAAACTCCCACCAGGACCCCCCAAATCCCTCCCAGGACCCCTCAAAACCCCCCAAATCCCCCCAGGACCCCCCAATTCTGCCCAAATCCCCCTCAAGAGCCCCCAAATTCCCCCCAGACCCCCCAAATCCCCCCCAGGCCCCTAAACTTCCCCCAGGACCCCCCAAATTCCGCCCAAATCCCCCCCAGGACCCTTCAAAACCCCCCAAATCCCCCCCAAATCCCCCCAGGACCCCCCCCAATCCCCAATCCCCCCGTACTCGCTGGTGCCCAGCTCCCAGCACTGGTTGTACAGGTAGGAGAATTCGCCCTCGGGCCCGAAATCCAAACCCAGCTCCAGCTCCAGGGCCCTGGGGGGCACAAAGGGGGGCTCAGGGGGGTCCCCAAAACCCCCTCGAGCTCCCCAAAACCCCCCCCAAAAAAATCCCAATCTCCAAACCCCTCCCAGAGGCTCAAACGCCCCAAATTCTGCTGGGGAAACTGAGGCACGGGGGACGGGGGGGGGCCTAAAGGGGGTTTGGGGGGACCTGGGGGGATTTTGGGGTCTCTGGGGCAGATTTTGGGGTCCCTGAGCAGTTTTTGGGGTCCTCTCTGTGATTTTTGGGGTCCCCAGGGTCAATTTTAGGGTCCTTCAGGTGGTCCCAGGTCCATTTTTGGGGGGGTCCCAGGTGATTTTTGGGGTCCCCAGGGTGAATTTTGGGGGTCCCAGATCCATTTTTGGGGGTCCCAGATCCATTTTGGGGGTCCCAGATCCATTTTTGGGGGTCCCAGCTCCATTTTTGGGGCTCCCAGCTCCATTTTTGGGGGTCCCAAGCCCATTTTTGGGGGTCCCGGGTTCATTTTTTGGGGTTCCCCACCTGATCCCCTCCTCGGCCTCCTTCAGCTCCCGCTCGGCCGCGGCCAAATCGTCCCGAGCGCGTTGGGCGGCTGGGGAGGGAAAAATGGGGTTAAAATCACCCCAAAAACCCCCAAAATCAGCCCAAAAACCCAAAAATCACCCCAAAAACCCCCAAAATCACCCCAAAAATGGGCTCAGCACCCCAAAAATGGGCTCAGCACCCCAAAAAACCCCAAATCCCCCCAGAACCCCCCAAACCCAGCCCCAAATCGTCCTGAGCGCATTGGGCGGCTGGGGAGGGAAAAATGGGGTTAAAACACCCCAAAAAAACCCCAAATCCCCTCCAGGACCCCCCAAATCCCCTCCAGGACCCCCCAAATCCCCTCCAGGACCCCCCAAACCCCCTCAGGATCCCCCGAATCCCCCCAGGACCCCCCAAATCCCCTCCAGGACCCCCCAAACCCCCTCAGGATCCCCCGAATCCCCTCAGGACCCCCCAAATCCCCTCCAGGACCCCCCAAACCCCCCCAGGACCCCCCAAATCCCCCTCAGGACCCCCCAAATCCCCCCAGGACCCCCAAATCCCCCCAAAAACTCCTCCAATTTCACCCCAAATCCCCCCAAATCTCCCAGAAATCCCCCCAGGACCCCCAAGGACGCCCCCAAATCCCCCCAGGACCCCCCAAAATCCCTTAAATTTTCCCCAAGACCCCCCCAAATCCCCCTCAGGAACCCCCAAATCCCCCCAAAAACTCCTCCAATTTCACCCCAAATCCCCCCAAATCTCCCCAGGACCCCCAAGGACGCCCCCAAATCCCCCCAGGACCCCCCAAATCCCGCTCAGGACCCCCCAAACCCCCCTAAACCTGCCTAGGACCCCCCCTATTCCTCCCAAAATCCCTCAGGACCCCTAAGGACGCCCCCAAATTCCCCCAGGATCCCCCCAAATCTCCCATAGGACTCCCTCAGGACCCCCCAAATCCCCCCCAAAAACTCCTCCAAATTCACCCCAAATCCCCCCGAAATCCCCCCAGGACCCCCCAAGGATGCCCCCAAATCCCCCTAAAAAATCCCTCAGGAACCCCCAAAATCCCTTAAATTTTCCACAAGACCCCCCAAATCCCCCCCAAAACCCCTCAGGAACCCCCAAAACCCCCCCAAAAAGTTCTCCAAATTCACCCAAAATCCCCCCCAAAATCCCCTCAGGACCCTCAAGGACGCCCCCAAATCCCCCCAAACGCCCTCAGGACCCCCCAAATCCCACCCATAAACCTGCCTAGGACCCCCCCCCCCCAAAAAAACCCCTCAGAACCCCCCAAATCTCCCACAGGACTCCCTCAGGACCCCCCAAATCCCCCCAAAATCCCTCAGGACCCCCCAAAATCCCCTTAAATTTTCCCCAAGACCCCCCCAAATCCCACTCAAGACCCCCCAAATCCCCCTCAGGACCCCCAAATAACCCCAGGACCCCCAGTCCCCCCCAAATCTCCCATAGGACTCCCTCAGGACCCCCCCCCACAAATCCCCCTCAGGAACCCCCAAATTCCCCCAGGACCCCCCAAATCCCCCCCAAAATCCCTCAGGAACCCCCAAACCCCTCTAAAACCCCCCCAAATCCCCCAAAACCCCTCCAAATTCACCCCAAATCCCCCCAAAATCCCCCCAGGACCCCCAAGGATGCCCCCAAATCCCCCCAAATCCCCTCAGGACCCCCCAAACCCCCTCAGAACCCCCCAAATGCCCCCCAAACCCCCCCAGGACCCCCAAGGACGCCCCCAAATCCCCCCAGGACCCCCCAAACCCCCACAGGACCCCCCAAATCCCCCCCAAATCCCCCTCAGGACCCCCCAAATTCCCCCAGGACCCCCCAAACCCCCTCAGGACCCCCCCAGGACCCCCCGATCCCCCCCCCCACCGTCGATGAGCTCCTGCGTTTCGGGGTCGAAGGGCGGCTCCTCCTGGGGGGACTCCTCCCCCTCCCCCTCCCCCTCCCCCTCCGGGGGGGGGCGTCGGGACCACCTGAAAGGGGGGGGGAGGGGAGGGGGAGGGGTCAGGGGGGGTCCCCACCCCCCAAATTTGGGGTTCAGGGTGGGGGGGACCCCAAAATTTACCTCAAAAACCTCCCCGGTTTGGGTCCATTTTTGGGGCATTTCACCCCAATTTTGGGGTCCCCGTTTGAAAATTTGGGGTCCCACCCCCCTAAAATTCAAGTTTGGGACCCTCCCCAAAAATTTGGGGTGCGGGGACCCCCGAATTTGGGGTTGGGGGGGGATAGACCCCCAAAATTTCCCCCCTTTCCCCCCCAATTAGGGTCCATTTTGGGACATTCCACTCAAATTTTGGGGTCCCATCCCCCCCCAAAATTAAAATTTAGGACCCTCCCCCAATTTTGGGGTTCAGGGTGGGGGGGGACCCCAAAATTTCCCCCCTTTCCCGCCCAATTTGGGTCCATTTTGGGGCAATTCTCCCAAAATTTGGGGTCCCACCCCCCAAAATTGTTGGGGTCCCACTCCCCTAAAATTCAAATTTGGGACCCTCCCAAAGAAATTTGGGGTTTGGGACCCCCCCAAAATTGAGGAACCCCCAAATTTTGGGGTTCAGGACCCCCCAAACCTGCTCAGGGCCTTCCTCCTCCTCCTCATCCTCCTCCTCCTCCTCCTCGGCCGCTTCCACCTCCTCCTCTTCCGTGGGGGGGGGCCTGGGGGGAAAAGGGACCCCGAAATTGGGGGGGGCGCCAAAAAAATCCCGGGAACCCCCCCCCAAAAACTGGGATGGGATGTCCCAAAAACCCCTGGGACCCCCGAAATTGGGGTGGGGACCCCTCCCCAAATTTCAGGACCCCAAAATTCCCAAAATTTTGAGACCCCTCCCCAAATTCCAGCCCCCCCCCAGAACCCCCAATTTTTGGAGACCCCTCCCCAAATTCAGACCCCCCAAATTTCAGGACCCCTCCCCAATTTCCTGCCCCCAAATACCCCCAAATTTGGAGACCCCTCCTCAAATTTCAGACCCCAAAATCCCCAAATTTTGGGGTCCCCCCCCAGCACCAAAAAGCCCCAAATTTTGGAGACCCTCCCCCAAATTTGATTCCCCCCAAACCCCCCCAATTTCAGGACCCCTCCCCCAAATTCCAACCTCAAGTTTTGGGGTCCCCCCCCAGCTCCCAAACCCCTTTAAAATTTTGAGACCCCTCCCCAAATTCAGACCCCCCAGACCCTCCAAATTTCAGGACCCCTTTCCCAAATTCTGGAGACCCCTCCCCAAATTTCGGGAGCCCCAAATTTCAGGACCCTCCCTCAAATTTGGGGCCCCGAGACCCCTCAAATTTGGGGACCCCTCCCCAATTTTTTGGGGACCCCTCCCCAAATTCCTGCCCCCAAAACCCCCAAAATTTTGAGACCCCTCCTCAAATTCTAACCTCCAAAATCCACAAATTTTGGGGATTTTGCACCAAAAAATCCCCAAAATTTCGAGACCCTCCCTCAAATTCCAGCCCCATCAAGCCTCGAATTTCGGGACCCCTCCCCAATTTGGGGACCCCTCCCAAATTCAGACCCCCAGACCCTCAAAATTTCAGGACCCCTCCCCAAATTCCAGCCCCCCAAAAATCCCCAGAATTTCGAGACCCTCCCTCAAATTCCAGCCCCATAAAGCCTTGAATTTCGGGACCCCTCCCCAATTTGGGGACCCCTCCTCAAATTCCAGCCCCTCAAAATCACAAAAAAACCCCCAAAACTTTGGGACCACCCCCCCAAATTCTGGGACCCTCCCCCAAATTTTCAACCTCCCCAAATCCCCCAAATTTTGGGACCCCTCCTCAAATTCCAGCCCCCCAAAAATCCCCAAAATTTCGAGACCCTCCCTCAAATTCCAGCCCCATCAAGCCTCGACTTTCGGGACCCCTCCCCAATTTGGGGACCCCTCCCCAAATTCCAGCCCCTCCAATTTTGAGGTCCCCCCCAGCACCAAAAACCCCCCAAAATTTTGAGACCCTCCCCCCAAATTCAGACCCTCCAAATTTTGGGACCCCTCCCCAAATTCAGAGCCCCCACACCCTCCAATTTTTGGGACCCCTCCCCAAAATTTGAGACCCCCGAATTTCAGGACCCTCCCTCAAATTTGGACCCCCAGACCCCTCAAATTTTAAGACCCCTCCCCAAAATTTGAGACCCCCAAATTTCAGGACCCCTCCCCAAATTCCTGCCCCCAAAAACCCCCAAATTTTGAGACCCTCCCCCAAATTCGGACCCCCCAAAATTCGGGACCCCTCCCCAATTTTTTGGGGACCCCTCCCCAAATTCCAACCTCCAAAATCCCCAAATTTTGGGGCCTCTCCCAGCACCAAAAATTCCCAAAATTTTGAGACCCTCCCTCAAATTTGGACCCTTCAGACCCCCCCCAAATTCTGGGACCCCTCCCCAAATTCCAGCCCCTGAAACCCCCAAAATTTTGGGACCCCTCCCCAATTTTTTGGGGACCCCTCCCCAAATTCCAACCTCCAAAATCCCCAAATTTTGGGGCTCCCCCATCACCGAAAATCCCCAAAATTTCGAGACCCTCCCTCAAATTCCAGCCCCATCAAGCCTCGAATTTCGGGACCCCTCCCCAATTCTGGGGACCCCTCCCCAAATTCCAGCCCCTCCAATTTTAAGGTCCCCCCCCAGCACCAAAAACCCCCCAAAATTTTGAGACTCCTCCCCAAATTCAGAGCCCCAGACCCCCCAAATTTTGGGACCCCTCCCCAAATTCAAGACCTCCACATTTTGAGACCCTCCCCCAATTTTGGGCCCCCCAAATTTTGGGACCCCTCCCCAAATTCCTGCCCCCAAAACCCCAAAATTTTGAGACCCTCCCCCCAAATTTGGGCCTCCCAGACTCCCCAAATTTTGGGACCCCTCCCCAAATTCCGGCCCCCGAAAACCCCCAAAATTTTGAGACCCCTCCCCAAATTTGGGCCCCCCAGACCCCCCAAATTTCAGGACCCCTCCCCAATTTTTTGGGGACCCCTCCCCAAATTCCAACCTCCAAAATCCCCAAATTCTGGGGACCCCTCCCCAAATTTTGGGACCCCTAAATTTCAGGACGCTCCCTCAAATTTGGGGCCCCGAGACCCCTCAAATTTGGGGACCCCTCCCCAATTTTTTGGGGACCCCTCCCCAAATTCCTGCCCCCAAAACCCCCAAAATTTTGAGACCCCTCCCCAAATTCCAACCTCCAAAATCCACAAATTTTGGGGGATTTTGCACCAAAAAATCCCCAAAATTTCGAGACCCTCCCTCAAATTCCAGCCCCATCAAGCCTCGAATTTCGGGACCCCTCCCCAATTTGGGGACCCCTCCCCAATTTGCAGCCCCACCTTTGGCTGCAGCCGCTCCCGGACAAGGCCCCAGAGCCGCTCCCGGAAGGTTCCGGAATCCAGGGAGGCCTCGGGGCCCAGCTCGGCCTGGGGGGACAAAATTGGGGAGGGGGCTCAGGGGGGGTTGGGGCAGTTCGGGGATTTTTGGGTTTTTTTTGGGGGGGAATTTTTGTGATTTTTTGTAGATTTTTCAAGGATTTTCGGGGGAAATTTGGGGGATTTTTTTGGGGGGAATTTTTGGGGATTTTTTTGGGAATTTTTGAGAATTTTTTGGGATGTTTTCGGGATTTTTTTTGTGATTTTTTTGGAATTTTTGGGGATTTTTTTGGGGATTTTTTTGGGATTTTTTTGGGGATTTTTTGGGATTTTTTTGGGATTTATGGGGGCTTTTTTGGGGATTTTTTGAGGATTTTTTTGGGATTGTTTTTTTTTATTTTTTTGGGGATTTTTGGGGGGTTTTTTTGGGATTTTTTTGGGAATTTGGGGGATTTTTTTGGGGATTTTTGGGGGTTTTTTTTGGGAATTTGGGGGATTTTTTTGGGGACTTTATGGGATTTTTTTGGGATTTTTTTGGGATTTTTTGGGATTTTTTGGGGATTTTGCGGGATTTTTTTGGGATTTTTGGGGGATTTTTTTGGGGTTATTTGATGATTTTTTTTTTTGGGGGGAGGATTTTTTGGGGATTTTTTTTGGATTTTGGGGGATTTTTTTGGGATTTATTGGGGGCTTTTTTAGGGGGATTTAGGGGGGTGATTTTTGGGGAGATTTTTTTTGAGAATTTGTGTATTTTGGGGGGATTTTTTGGGGGGGATTTTCCTGTGATTTTGGGGGGTTTTTTTTGGCATTTCTGGCTTTTTAAGTGAATTTTTGGAAAAATTTTCGGGGATTTTTGGGAGTTTATTGGGATTTCTTTGGGTTTTCATGGGAATTTTGGGGTTTTTTGGGGTTCTCACCTCAATCTCGGCTCCGTCCAGTTCAGGGCGGGCTCTGAGCTCGGCCAACGTCAGCCTGGGGGGACAGGGGGGTCAGGAACCCCAAAATCCCAAAAAAATCCCCAAAAGAACCCCCTAAAAACCCAAAAATCCCCCCAAATCCACAAAAATCCCCCTAAAAATCCTCCCAAATCCCCCCAAAACCCAAAGTCCTTTAAAAAAAAAACCAAAATCCCACAAAAATCCTGCAAAACCCCCCCAAAATCCCCCCCAAATCTCCCCGTCCCACCCTCACCGTCCGTCCCCGTCCCCGTCGAGCTCCGTGAAGGTTTCGGCCGCTTTGGCCTCGTCCTGAGCGGCTGCTGCTGCTGCTCTCTGCTCTGGGGGGCAAATTTGGGGATTTTGGGGGTTTTTTGGGGATTTTGGGGGCTTTGGGGAGCCCAAAGTTCCTCGTGGGACCCCAAAGTTCCTCCTGAAACCTAAAAATTCCTCCCAGGATCCTCAAATTCCTTCAGGATCCCCAAAATTTTCTCCCAATTTCCCCCCGTTCTCTCCCCTCAGTGCCCATTTGGTTCCTTCCATGGACCCCAAAAGCACCAAAATTCTCCACAAACCCCAAAATTCCTTCAGGGACCCCAAAAATTCATCTCAGGGACCCCAAAATTCATCCCAGGGACCCCAAAATTCCTCCTGGGACCCCAAAAATTCCTCCCAGGATCCCCAAATTCCTTCAGGATCCCCAAAATTTTCTCCCAATTTCCCCCCGTTCTCTCCCCTCGGTGCCCATTTGGTTCCTTCCATGGACCCCAAAAGCACCAAAAAAACCCCAAAATTCTCCACAAACCCAAAAACCCTTCAGGGACCCCAGAATTCATCCCAGGGACCCCAAAATTCATCCTGGGACCCCCAAAAATTCATCCCAGGACCCCCAAATTCCTTCAGGATCCCCCAAATTTCTCCCAATTTCCTCCTGTTCTCCCCCCTCGGTGCCCATTTGGTTCCTTCCATGGACCCCAAAAGGTCCCCAAATTCCACCAAAAAACCCCAAAATTCTTCACAAACCCCAAAATTCCTTCGGGGACCCCAAAAATTAATCCCAGGGACCCCAAAATTCTTGCTGAAACCCCAAAATTCCTCCCAGGATCCCCAAATTCCTTCAGGATCCCCAAAATTTCTCCCAATTTCCTCCCGTTCTCCCCCCTCAGTGCCCATTTGGGATCTTCCATGGACCCCAAAAGGTCCCCAAATTCCACCCAAAAAACCCCAAAATTCTTCACAAATCCCAAAATTCCTTCAGGGACCCCAAAATTCATCCCAGGGACCCCAAAATTACTCCTGGGACCCCAAAAATTCCTCCCAGGATCCCCAAATTCCTTCAGGATCCCCAAGATTCCTCCCAATTTCCCCCCGTTCTCTCCCCTCAGTGCCCATTTGGGAACTTCCATGGACCCCAAAAGCACCAAAAAACCCCCAAAATTCTTCACAAACCCCAAAAACCCTTCGGGGACCCCAAAAATTAATCCCAGGGACCCCAAAATTCCTCCTGAAACCCCAAAATTCCTCCCAGGATCCCCAAATTCCTTCAGGATCCCCAAATTCCTCCCAATTTCCCCCCGTTCTCCCCCCTCAGTGCCCATTTGGGATCTTCCATGGTATCCAAAAGGTCCCAAATTCCACCCAAAAAACCCCAAAATTCTTCACAAACCCCAAAAACCCTTTGGGGACCCCAAAATTCATCCTGGACCCCAAAAATTCCTCCCAGGATCCCCAAATTCCTTCAGGATCCCCAAGATTGCTCCCAATTTCCCCCCGTTCTCTCCCCTCAGTGCCCATTTGGTTCCTTCCATGGACCCCAAAAGCACCAAAATTCTCCACAAACCCCAAAATTCCTTCAGGGACCCCAAAAATTCATCCCAGGGACCCCAAAATTCCTCCTGGGACCCCAAAATTCCTCCCAGGATCCCCAAATTCCTTCTGGATCCCCAAAATTTTCACCATTCCCTCCTGTGCTCCCCCCCCACCCCCCCGGTGCCCATTTGGTTCCTTCCATGGCCCTCAGAAGCTCCCAAACACCCCCCAAAAAAGGCCAAAAATCCCCCCAAAAAATCCCAAAAAACTCCCAAAAAATCCCAAAAACAACCCAAAAACGCCCAAACCCCCCTGATTTCCCCCCGATTTCCCCCCGTACCCCCCCATTTCCTGCGGTGCTCCCCCCTGGCCGCCTGCTCGGGGCCCTCGGCCGCGTCCTTGGCCGCCCGGAGCGACGCCACGCGCTGCTGCAGCTGCCGGCGGGAGTCCTGCAGCGCCTCCAGACGGGCCTGGGGGGCAAAAACAGACTGAAATTGGCCTGAAATTATCCTGAAATTGTCCTGAAATTATCCTGAAAATATCCTGAAATTGTGTCAAAATTATACTGAAAATATCCTGGAAACTGCCCCAAAAACTCCTCCTGCAGCGCCTCCAGACGGGCCTGGGGGAAAAACAGACTGAAATTGTCCTGAAATTGGCCTGAAAATATCCCCAAATTATCCTGAAATTATCCGGAATTCTCCTGAAATTGTCCTGAAAATGCCCCCAAAAACTCCTCCTGCAGCGCCTCCAGCCGGGCCTGCGGGCACCAATATATCCTGAAATTATCCTGAAGTTATCCCGAAATTCTCCTGAAAATATCCTGAAATTATCCTGAAAATATCCTGGAATTATCCTGAAATTGTCCTGGAATTATCCCCAAATTATCCTGGAATTATCCTGACAAATCCTGAAATTGTCCTAAAAATATCCTGAAATTGTCCTGAAATTATCCTGAAAATATCCCCAAATTATCCTGGAATTATCCTGAAACTGTCCTGAAATTGTCCTGAAAATATCCTGAAAATATCCTAAAATTGTACTGGAATTATCCTGATAATATCCTGAAAATATCCTGAAATTGGCCTGAAATTCTCCTGAAATTATCCCCAAATTATCCTGAAATTGGCCTGAAAATATCCTGAAATTGTGTCAAAATTATACTGAAAATATCCTGGAAACTGCCCCCAAAAAACTCCTCCTGCAGCGCCTCCAGCCGGGCCTGGGGCACAAAAACAGCACAAAACTAGCCTGAAATTGTCCTGAAAATATACTGAAATTGGCCTGAAAATATCCTGAAATTGTGTCAAAATTATACTGAAATTGGCCTGAAAATATCTTGAAAATATCCCCAAATTAGCCTGAAGTTGTCCTGAAATTGGCCTGAAAATATCCAGAAGTTATCCTGAAATTGTCCTGAAATTGTACTGAAAATATTCTGAAATTGGCCTGAAAATATCCTGAAATATCCTGGAATTGTCCTGAAATTATCCTGAAATTGTCTGGAAATTCTCCTGAAAATGCCCCAAAAACTCCTCCTGCAGCGCCTCCAGCTGGGCCTGGGGGAAAAAAACAGGACAAAAACAGCCTGAAATTGTCCTGAAATTGTCCTTAAAATATCCTGAAATTGGCCTGAAAATATTCTGAAATTGTGCTGAAAATATCCTGGAAACTGACCCCAAAAACTCCTCCTGCAGCGCC
The DNA here is from genome assembly GCA_031885435.1 of Passerculus sandwichensis. Lineage (NCBI taxonomy): Eukaryota > Metazoa > Chordata > Aves > Passeriformes > Passerellidae > Passerculus > Passerculus sandwichensis. Next base: position 8,294,932 of record CM063157.1, on the reverse strand, counting down.
TCCAGCCGGGCCTGGGGGGAAAAACAGACTGAAATTGTCCTGAAATGGCCTGAAATTATCCTGAAATTATCCTGGAATTGTCCTGAAATTGTCCTGAAATATCCTGAAATTGTCCTGAAAATATCCAGAAATTGTCCTGGAATTATCCTGAAATTGTCCCCAAATTATCCCCAAATTATCCTGAATTTATTCAAAAATTATCCTGAAATTATCTTGAAATAATCTCAAATTTATTCAGAAATTCTCCTGAAATTGTCTCAAAATTATCCCCAAATTATCCTGAAATTATCCCCAAATTCTCCTGAATTCATTGTAAAATTCTCCTGAAATTTCCCAAATTTATCCTGAAATGACCCCAAAATTATCCCCAAATAACCTCAAAATTCTCCTGGAATTATCCCCAAATTTCCCCAAAATTCCCAAATGTTCCCACATTTTCCCCAAAATTTCCAAATTTTCCCATTTTTCCCCAAAATTCCCAAATTTTCCCCCATTTTTCCCCCATTTCCCCACCTGTTTTTGCCGCTTTCCCTCGGCCGCCTCCTGCACCAGGCGCTGCCGCAGCGCGAAACCTTCGCGGGCCAGGGCGGCCGAGCGCAGCCGCTCCTCCCGCTCCTTGCGGCCCTTTCTCTGGAAAATACCAGTAAAAACCAATAAAACCAGTACAAACCAGTACAAACCAGTATGGACCTGTATAGAGCAGTATAAACCAGGAAAACTCCATGAAAAACCAGCAAAAACCAGCAAAAACCAGCAAAAACCAGTATAAACCAGTATAAACCAGCCACTCCTCGCACTCCCGGCAGCCCTTCTCCTGGAAAAAACCAGTATGGACCAGTAAAAACCAGTACGGACCAGTATGGACCTGTATGGACCAGTATAAACCAGGAAAACTCCATGAAAAACCAGCAAAAAACAGCAAAAACCAGCAAAAACCAGTATAAACCAGTATAACCCAGCCGCTCCTCGCGCTCCTTACAGCCCTTTTCTCTGGAGAAAACCAGTACAGACCAGTAAAACCAGTACAGACCAGTATGGACCAGTATAAACCAGTATGGACCAGTATAAACCAGGAAAATCCACGAAAAACCAGCAAAAACCAGTATAAAGCAGCCGCTCCTTACGGCCCTTCTCCCTAAAAAATACCAGTATAAACCAGTATAACCCAGCCACTCCTCGCGCTCCTTACGGCCCTTTTCTCTGGAAAAAACCAGTAAAAACCAGTAAAAACCAGTACAAACCAGTATGGACCAGTACAGACCAGTACGGGCCAGTATGGACCTGTAGGGACCAGTATAAACCAGGAAAAATCCACAAAAAACCAGTATAAACCAGTATAAACCAGTATAAACCAGTATAAACCAGTATAAACCAGCATAAACCAGTATAACCCAGCCGCTCCTGGCGCTCCTTACGGCCCTTTTCTCTGGAAAAAACCAGTAAAACCAGTAAAAACCAGTACAAACCAGTATGGACCTGAATGGACCAGTATGGACCGGTATGGAGCTGTATAAACCAGGAAAAACCCACTATAAACCAGTATAAACCAGTATAAACCAGTATAGACCAGCTGCTCCTCGCACTCCTTACGGCCCTTTTCTCTGAAAAATACCAGTAAAAACCAGTATAGACCAGTATAAACCAGTATGGACCTGAATAGACCAGTATGGACCAGTATAAACCAGTATAACCCAGTACCTGCAGGTGTTCTCACAGCCATTCCCAGTACAAACCAGTACAGACCAGTACAAACCAGTACAGACCAGTACAGACCAGTACAAACCAGTACAACCCAGTCTCCCCAGTACCTGCAGGTGTTCTCACAGCCATTCCCAGTACAAACCAGTATAAACCAGTACAAACCAGTACAGACCAGCATAAACCAGTATAACCCAGTACCTGCAGGTGTTCTCACAGCCATTCCCAGTACAAACCAGTACAAACCAGTACAAACCAGTATAAACCAGTACAGACCAGTACAGACCAGTATCCCCAGTACCTGCAGGTGTTCTTACAGCCATTCCCAGTACAGACCAGTACAAACCAGTACAAACCAGTATCCCCAGTACCTGCAGGTGTTCTCACAGCCGGCCCCGCTCCCCCACTCGTCGGTGCCATCGCAGCAATCTGGGGGAGAGGGACCCAAAATCACCCAAAAACACCAAAAATGCCCCCAAAATTCCCCCAAAATCCCCCCCAAAAGTCCCCAAATCCCCCCCAAATCCTCCCAAAATCCCCCCAAAATTCCCCAAAATGCCCCCAGACCCCTCCAGGACCCCCCAAATCCGCCCCAAACCCGCTCAAGACCCCCCAAAATCCCCCCCAAAAATTCCCCCCAGGACCCTCTAAAATCCCCCCAAACTCCCCCAAATCCCCCCCCAAGGACCCCCTAAAATCCCCCCAAAATCTCATTCAAAATTCCCACAAAATCCCCTCAGGACCCCCCCAAAATCCCCTCAGGACCCCCCCAAACCCCACAGGACCCCTCAAATCCCCCCAAATCCCCTCCAAGACCCCCAAACCCACCCAGGACCCCCAAATCCCTCCAGGACTCCCCAAAATCCCCCAACAACGTCCAAAACCCCCATCAAAAATCCCCCCTAAACCCCCTTCAAACCCACCCAAACCCCCCCAGGACCCCCCCAAAAATCCCTCAGGACCCCCCCAAACCCCCTCAGGACCCCCTAAAATCCCCTCAGGACCCCCCAAAATCCATCAGGGATCCCCCCAAATCCCCTCCAGGACCCCCTAAAATCTCCCCAAAATCTCCTCAATTCTCCCCAGGACCCCCCAAATCCCTCAAGACCCCCAAACCCACCCAGGACCCCCCAAAATCCCCCCAAAATCTCCCAAATGCGCCCCAAAAATCCCCCCCAAACCCTGTCGAAATTCCCCCAGAACCCACTCAAATCCCCCCAAAACTTCCCCCAAACCCCCTCAGGACCCCCGAAAATGCCCCAAATCCTCCCCAAGACCCCCCAAAATCCACTCAGGACCCCCCAAACCCCCTCAGGACCCCCCAAAATCCCCCCAAAACTTCCCCCAAACCCCCTCAGGACCCCCTCAAATCCCCCCAAAACTTCCCAAACCCCCTCAGGACCCCCCAAAACCCCCTCAAAACCCTCCCAGGATCCCCCAAATCCCCCCAGGACCCCCCAAACCCCCTCAGGACCCCCAAAACCCCCCCAAGACCCCCCAAACCCCCCCAAGCCCACCGCAGACTCCGTCGTTGACGTGGGCCGCGGGGATGCTGCGGGGCCGGTGCCCGGCGTTGGTGCAACATCCAAACCCCCCCAAATCCCCCTCAGGACCCCCCAAAATGCCCCAAATCTTCCCAAGACCCCCCAAACCCCCCCAGGACTCCCTGAAATCCCTTCAGGACCCCCCAAACCCCATCAGGACCCCCCAAAATCCCTGCCAGGATCCCTCAAACCCACCCCAAAACATCCCCAAATCCCCTCCAGGACCCCTCAAAATCCCCCTCAAAATCCTCCCAGGACCCCCCCAAAATCTCCCCCAAAATCCCCCCAAACCCACCCAGGACCCCTCAAACCTCCCCAAATCCCCTCCGGGACCCCCCAAAATCCCCCCAAACCCTTCCCCCAGGACCCCCCAAATCTCCCTCAAGACCCCTGAAACCCCCCCAAATCTTCCCCAAACCCCCTCAGGACCCCCCAAAATCCCCCCGAAAACCTCCCCAGACTCCTCCAAATCCGCTCTAAAATCCCCCCAGGATCCCCCAAATCCCCCCAGAACCCCCTCAAATCCCCCCAAAACTTCCCCCAAACCCCCCAGGACCCCCTAAAATTCCCCCCAAACTGCCCCTAAAATCCCCTCAAGACCCCCCAAACCCCATCAGGACCCCCCAAAATCCCCCCAAAACTTCCCCAAACCCCCCCAGGACCCCCCCAAAATCCCTCAGGACCCTCCCAAATCCCCCCCAGGACCCTCCAAAATCCCCTCAGGACCCTCCCAAATCCCCCACTGGACCCCTCAAAACCCCTCCAGGACCCCCTAAAATCCCCCCAAATCCCCTCAGGACCTCCCCCAAACCCCCTCAGGACCCCCCAAAATCCCCCCAGGACCCCCCAAAATCCCCCCAGGACCCCCCAAAATCCCCCCAAACTCCCCCAAATCCCCCAGAACCCCTCTAAATCCCCTCGGGACCCCCCAAACCCCCTCAAATCCCCTCAGGACCCTCCAAACCCCCCCAGATCCCCCCAAAACCCCCTCAGGACCCCCAAAACCCCCCTCAAAACCCTCCCAGGATCCCCCAAACCCCCCCAGGACCCCCAAAATCCCCCCAAACCCCCCCAAGCCCACCGCAGACTCCGTCGTTGACGTGGGCCGCGGGGATGCTGCGGGGCCGGTGCCCGGCGTTGGCGCAGTGGAAGCGCCCGTTGGGGCACGCCGGGGTCCCTGCGGGCATTTCGGGGGTCTCAGGGGGGTCCCCTCGGTCTGGGGGGGCTCCCGGAGGGGATTCGGGGACCCCTCCCCCAAAATTTGGGGGCATGGGAAAGTCCCGGGTGGATTTTGGGGGGGTTTTGGGGGGTCCTAGAGGGGATTTGGGATGTTTTGGGGTGGATTTGAGGGGTCCTGTGGGGGATTTGGGGGGATTTTGGGGGGTCCCAGAGGAATTTTGGGGGTCCTGAGGGGGTTTTGGGGGGTCTTGAAGGAATTTTTGGGGATCCTGAGTGGATTTTGGGGGGTCCTGGGGAACATTGGAGACCCTAAATATGAGGAGGGGGCTCTGAGGGGGGATTTTGGAGGTTTGGGGGTCCCTAGGGGGATTTTGGGGGGTCTCAGGGGGCTCCCCTCGGTCTGGGGGGGCTCCCGGAGGGGATTCGGGGACCCCTCCCCAAAATTTGGGGGGTCGGGAAGGTCCCAGGTGGTTTTGAGGGGGTTTTGGGGGGTCCCGGAGGGGATTTGGGGATGTTTTGGGGTGGATTTGAGGGTCCTGTGGGGGATTTGGGGGGATTTTGGGGGTCCCGGGTGGGTTTTGGGGGGTCCCAGATGGATTCTGGGGTGTCCTGAGGGATTTTGGGGGGTCCTGAGAGGATTTTGGGGGGTCCCAGATGGATTTTGGGGTTTTTGGGGCAGTTTTGGGGTTTTTGGGGTTCCCATTGCCCCGGGGGTTTTTGGGGGTGCCGAGTCCATTTTTGGGGTGATTTTTGGGGTTTTGGGGTCCCATCAAGCCCATGAGACCCATCCCAACAGTCACAGTTCTGGGGCAGTTTTGGGATTCGCTCTGGGGCAGTTTTGGGGTTTTTGGGGGCCGTTTTTGGGGCATTTTTGGGGCAGTTTTGGGGTTTTTGGGGTTCCCATTGCCCCGGGGGGTTTTTGGGGGTGCCGAGTCCATTTTTGGGGTGATTTTGGGGGTTTTGGGCACCCACCAGGCTCGTCAGACCCCATCCCTGCAGTCGCAGCTCTAGGGTGGATTTTGGGGTTTTTGGGGCAGTTTTGGGGTGGATTTTTCAGTCAATTTTGGGGTTTTTGGGGCATTTTTGGGGCACTTTTGGGGTTTTTGGGGTTCCCATTGCCCCGGGGGGTTTTTGGGGGTGCCGAGTCCGTTTTTGGGGTTTTGGGCACCCACCAGGCTCATCAGACCCATCCTGACAGTCACAGTTTTGGGATTTGCTCTGGGGCAGTTTTAGGGTTCCCTGTGGGGTTTTTGGGGCAGTTTTGGGTCCCCATTGCCCGGGGGGTTTTTGGGGGTGCCGAGTCCGTTTCTGGGGTGATTTTTGAGGTTTTGGGGTCCCACCAGGCTCTTCAGACCCATCCTGGCAATCACAGTTCTGGGGTGGATTTTGGGGTTTTTGGGGTGGATTTTTCCCTCAGTTTTGGGGGTTTTTGGGCCGTTTTTTGGGGCAGTTTTGGGCTTTTTGGGGTTCCCATTGCCCCGGGGGGTTTTTTGGGGCGTGCCGAGTCCATTTTTGGGGTGATTTTTGGGGTTTTGGGCACCCACCAGGCTCGTCAGAGCCGTCCCTGCAGTCGCAGTAGTCGTCGTTGACCCAGCTGAAGGCGACGGAGCCGGAGCCGTCCAGGCAGCGGAACGGCCCCGAGGGGTCGTAGAACGGCAGCTCTGGGGGGAAAAATGGGAAATTTTGGGGTTTTGGGGAATTTTGGGGGAAATTGAGGGGTTTGGGGGGAAATGTGGGGATTTTGGGGAGATTTTGGGGGGATTTGGGGGGAAATTAGGGGGAAATTTGGGGGGATTTGGGGAGATTTTGGGGGGAATTTGGGGGAAATTTGGTCAGATTTTGGGGGGAATTTGGTCAGATTTTGGGGGAATTTGAGGAAATTTTGGTCAAATTTTGGGGGGAATTTGAGGGAAATTTGGTCAGATTTTGGAGGGAATTTGAGGTAAATTTGGTCAGATTTTGGGGGGAATTGGGGGAGAAATTTGGTCAGATTTTGGGGGGAATTTGGGAGAAATTTGGTCAGATTTTGGGGGATTTGAGGGAAATTTGGTCAGATTTTGAGGGGGAATTTGAGGGAATTTTGGTCAGATTTTGGGGGGAATTTGAGGGAAATTTGCTCAGATTTTGAGGGAATTTGAGGGAAATTTGGTCAGATTTTGGGGGGAAATTTGGTCAGATTTTGGGGGGAATTTAAGGGAAATTTGGTCAGATTTTGGGGGGAAATTTGGTCAGATTTTGGGGGGAAATTTGGTCAGATTTGGGGGGAATTTGGGAGAAATTTGGTCAGATTTTGGGAGGAAATTTGGTCAGATTTTGGGGGAATTTGGTCAGAATTTTTGGGGGGAATTTGAGGGAAATTTGGTCAGATTTTGGGGGGAATTTGGGGACAAATTTGGTCAGATTTTGGGGGGAATTTGAGGGAATTTTGGTCAAATTTTGGGGGAATTTGGGAGAAATTTGGTCAGATTTTGGGGGATTTGAGGGAAATTTGGTCAGATTTTGGGGGGAATTTTGGGGGGAAATTTGGTCAGATTTTGGGGGGAATTTGGGGGAAATTTGGTCAGATTTTGGGGGGAATTTTGGGGGGAAATTTGGTCAGATTTTGGGGGGAATTTTGGGGGGAATTTGGTCAAATTTTGGGAGGAAATTTCTGTGGGGAAATTTGGTCAGATTTTGAGGAGAAACTTGGTCAGATTTTGGGGGGAATTTGGGGGAAATTTGGTCAGATTTTTGGGGGGCAATTTGGGGGGAAATTTGGCCAGATTTTGGGGGAAATTTGGTCAGATTTTGGGGGGAATTTGAGGGAAATTTTGGGGTTTTTTTGAGGGGAGGAAATTTGGGGATTTTGGGGGGGGATTTTTGGGGAGTTTGAGGGGGATTTTGGAGGGTTTGGGGAAATTTGGGGAGTTTGGAGGGGTTTGGAGGGAAATTTGGGGATTTTGAGGGGGATTTTAGGGGCAAATCTGGAGAAAATTGGGGAAAAATTGGGGATATCTGGGAATTTTGGGGGGAATTTCAGGGAATTTTGGGTTTTTCGGGCTGAGGGTAATTTTGGGGTGAATTTCGGGGATTTTGGGTCACTCACAGCTCAGGGGTTGGGCATCGTCACCTCGGGGGTGAATTTTGGGTGATTTTAGGGCAATTTGGTGAATTTTGAGTGGTTTTTCAGGGGAAATTCAGGGAAATTTGGGGTTTTTTGGGCTGGGGGTTATTTTGGGGTGAATTTGGGGTTTTTGGGGTCACTCACAGCTCAGGGCTTGGGGCATCGTCACCTCGGGGGTGAATTTTGGGTGAATTTTGGGTATTTTAGGGCAATTTGGGTGAATTTTGAGTGATTTTTTGGGGGGAATTTCAGGGAATTTTGGGGTTTTTTGGATTCAGGGTTATTTTGGGGGTGAATTTTGGGGATTTTGGGGTCACTCACGGCTCAGGGGTTGGGGCATCATCACCTTGGGAGTCCCAGGTGGGATTTGGGTGAATTTTGGGAGATTTTTGAAGGAATTTTGGGGGAATTTTGGGGCAATTTTGGGGCAATTTTGGGGGAATTTTGGGGGAATTTCAGGGAATTTTGGGGTTTTTTGGGCTGGGGCTTATTTTGGGGTGAATTTTGGGGGTTTTGGGGTCACTCACAGCTCAGGGGTTGGGGCATCGTCACCTCGGGGGTCCCAGGTGGGATTTGGGTGAATTTTGGGAGATTTTTGGAGGAATTTTGGGTGAATTTCAGGGAATTTTGGGGAATTTTTGGGGTTTTTCGGGTTGGTGGTTATTTTGGGGTGAATTTTGGGGATTTTGGGGTCACTCACAGCTCAGGAGTTGGGGCATCATCACCTCGGGGGTGAATTTTGGGTGAATTTTGGGTGATTTTAGGGCAATTTGGGTGAATTTTGAGTGGTTTTTCGGGGGAATTTCAGGGAATTTTGGGGTTTTTGGGGTTCAGGGTTATTTTGGGGTGAATTTTGGGGTTTTTGGGGTCACTCACGGCTCAGGGCCACCCCCCGGGGTCGCGGCACCGTCACCTCGGGGGTCCCGCCCAGCGCCAGGGGCAGCAGCAGCAGCAGGGGCAGCATGGCCGGCCTGGGGAAACTGAGGCACGGAGCCCCAAAATGCCTGAAATTCACCCCAAAACAGCCCCAAAAACCCCTCCAAAAACAGCCACAAAATCCCTGAAATTCACCCCAAAACCGCCCCAATTCCCCTCCAGAAACAGCCCCAAAATTCCTGAAATCCACCCCAAAACAGCCCCAAAACCCCCCCAAAAAACAGCCCCAAAATCCCTGAAATTCACCCCAAAACAGCCCCAAAACCCCCCCAAAAAACAGCCCCAAATCCCTTAAATTCACCCCAAAACAGCCCCAAAATCCCCACAAAAACAGCCACAAAATCCCTGAAATCCACCCCAAAACAGCCCCAAAACCCCCACAAAAACAGCCCCAAAATCCCTGAAATTCACCCCAAAACAGCCCCAAAACCCCCACAAAAACAGCCCGAAAATCCCTGAAATTCACCCCAAAAACAGCCCCAAAAAACAGCCCCAAAATTCCTGAAATTCACCCCAAAACAGCCCCAAAATCCCTGAAATTCACCCCAAAAACAGCCCCAAAACCCCCCCAAAAAACAGCCCCAAAATCCCTGAAATTCACCCCAAAACAGCCCCAAAATCCCCCAAAAAAACAGCCCCAAAATTCCTGAAATTCACCCCAAAACCCCCCCAGAAACAGCCCCAAAATCCCTGAAATCCACCCCAAAACGGCCAAAAATCCCCCCAAAAAACAGCCCCAAAATCCCTGAAATTCACCCCAAAACAGCCCCAACCCCCCCTCCAAAACAGCCACAAAATCCCTGAAATTCACCCCAAAACAGCCCCAAATTCCCTCAAATCCACCCAAATTCCCTAAATTCACCTCAAACCCCCAAATCCTCCCAAATCTCCCCAAATCAGCCCCAAATTGTCTTAAATTCACCCCAAAATCCCACAAATCCCCCAAAATCAGCCCCAAATCCCCTTAAATTCATCCCAAATTCCCTCAAATCCATCCCAAATTCCCTTAAATTCACCCCAAACCCCCAAATCCTCCCAAATCCCCCCCAAAACAGCCCCAAATCCCCTCAAAACCACCCCAAATTCCCTTAAATTCACCCCAAACCCACAAATCCCCCAAAATCAGCCCCAAATTCCCTTAAATCCACCCCAAACTCCCTTAAATTCACCTCAAATTCCCTCAAATCCATCCCAAAATCCCTCAAATTTACCTTGAATTCACAAAAAAATCCCCCAAATCCACCCCAAATTGTCTTAAATTCACCCCAAACCCCCAAATCCTCCCCAAATCAGCCCCAAATCCCCTTAAATCCATCCCAAATTCCCTTAAATTCACCCCAAAATCCCCCAAATCCCCTTAAATCCAACTCAACCCCCCCCCAAATTCACCTCAATTCCCCCAAATCCCCTCAAATCCCCTTAAATTACCCCAAACCCCTCAAATCCACCCCAAATTCCCTTAAATTCGTCCCAAACCCCTCAAATCCCCCCCAAACCCCTCAAATCCCCCCCAAATTCCCGTAAATTCGTCCCAAACCCCACAAATTCCCCCAAATTCACCCCAAAATCCTCAGGATCCCCGCAAAATTCCCTTTAAACCCTCAAAAATCCCCAAATCCCCTCAAAAATCCCCAAATCCCCTCAAAAATCCCCAAATCCCCTCAAAAAAATCCCTTTGACCCCCCCAAAAATCCCCTTTTAAACCCCCTCAGCTTCTCCTTTAAACCTCCCAAGACCACTTTAAACCCCTCAAAACCCCTCGGACCCCTCAAAAAACCCCGAAATCCCCTCAAAAATCCCATAAAAATCCACAAAAATCGCAAAAATTCCCCAAAATCTTCCCCAGCCCCCCCCCGTACCGCTCCGGCCTCACTCGCGCGCCTCAGCCTCCACAGGCCGGAACCGGAAGTGGAACCGGGGGAAAACTTCCGGTCTGTCCCATGGCCGCCGCCATTTTGAGCGCGGCGTTTCCCGCCTTGAGGGCGCCGCCATTTTGAGCGCGGCGTTTCCCGTCTTGAGGGCGCCGCCATTTTGAGCGCGGCGTTTCCCGCCTTGAGGGCGCCGCCATTTTGGGTGCGGCGGCTCAGCCAATCGGCGCCTGAGCGTCCCGTTGCCATAGCGACGGGGGGGCGGGGCCAAGGGGGCGGCAGCTGCCGGGGGCACGTGCGGGAATTTGGGGGGTCCTGAGGGGAAATTTGGGGTGAAATTTGGGAAATTTGGGGTTCCGAGGGGATTTGGGGTGAAATTTGGGGGGTTCTGAGGGGATTTGGGGTGAAATTGGGGAAATTTGGGGGGTCCTGAGGGGGAATTTGGGGTGAAATTGGGGAAATTTGGGGGGTCCTGGGGGGGGATTTGGGGTGAAATTGGGGAAATTTGGGGGGTCTTGAGGGGATTTGGGGGTGAAATTGGGGAAATTTGGGGGGTCCTGAGGGGATTTGGGGTGAAATTGGGGAAATTTGGGGGTCCTGAGGGGATTTGGGGTGAAATTGGGGAAATTTGGGGGGTCCTGAGGGAATTTGGGGTGAAATTGGGGAAATTTGGGGGGTCCTGAGGGGATTTGGGGTGAAATTAGGGAAATTTGGGGGGTCCTGTGGAGAATTTGGGGTGAAATTGGGGAAATTTGGGAGGTCCTGAGGGGGATTTGGGGTGAAATTGGGGAAATTTGGGGGGTCCTGAGGGGAAATTTGGGGTGAAATTGGGGAAATTTGGGGGTCCTGAGGGGATTTGGGGTGAAATTGAGGAAATTTGGGGGGTCCTGAGGGGATTTGGGGTGAAATTGGGGAAATTTGGGGGTCCTGAGGGGATTTGGGGTGAAATTGGGGAAATTTGGGGGGTCCTGAGGGGATTTGGGGGGAAATTGGGGAAACTTGGGGGTCCTGAGGGGGATTTGGGGTGAAATTGGGGAAATTTGGGGGGTCCTGAGGGGATTTGGGGTGAAATTGGGGAAATTTGGGGGTCCTGAGGGGATTTTGGGGTGAAATTGGAGAAATTTGGGGGGTCCTGGGGGGATTTGGGGATTCTGGGGGGATTTGGGTGAAATTTGGGGGGTTCTGAGGGGATTTGGGGTAAAATTTTGGGGATTTGGGGGTCCTGGGGGGGAATTTGGGGTGAAATTTTGGGATTTGGGGCAAAATTTGTGGGGATCCTGAGGGGATTTTGGGGTTTCTGGGGGGGGTAAAATTTGGGGGGGAAATTTGGGGGATTTGGGGGGTCCTGAGAGGATTTGGGGTGAAATTTGGGGGGTTCTGAGGGGATTTGAGGTAAAATTTTGGGGATTTGGGGGTCCTGGGGGGGATTTGGGGTGAAATTTTTGGGATTTGGGGCAAAAATTTGGGGGGATTTGGGGGGGATCCTGAGGGGATTTCGGGGGGGGGTAAAATTTGGGGTGAAATTTGGGGAATTTGGGGGGTCCTGAGAGGATTTGGGGTGAAATTTGGGGGGTTCTGAGGGGATTTGAGGTAAAATTTTGGGGCTCCTTGGGGGGGGAATTTGGGGTCAAATTTTTTGGGATTTGGGGCAAAATTTGGGGGGGATCCTGAGGGGATTTTGGGGGGTAAAATTTGGGGTGAAATTTGGGGGGTTTGGGTCAATCCTGGGGTCCCCCTGACCCCCCCTGTGCCCCCCCCCAGCCCCGGGACCCCCAAATGGCGACCGGAGACCCCGGTACGGGGGGGGGGAGGGGAATTGGGGGGATTTTGGGGTTATTTGGGATTATTTTGGGGTTATTTTGGGTAATTTTGGGGTTAATTTGGGGTTATTTTGGGTTCTCTGCACTTGCTTGGGGTTATTTTGGGTTTTTTTGGGGTTGTTTTGGGTCAATTCGGGTTTATTTTGGGGGGTTTTGGGGTTATTTTTGGGGTCCCTGGGGTTATTTTGGGTTGTTTTAAGTTTACTTTGGGTTTATTTTGGGGTAATTTTGGGGTTAATTTGGATTTATTTTGGGTTCTCTGCACTCGCTTGGGTTTGTTTTGGGTCAATTCGGGTTTATTTGGGGTTTTTTGGGGTTATTTTTGGGGTCTCGGAGTTCATTTGGGGTTATTTTGGGATTATTTTGGGATTATTTCGGGTTATTTTGGGTTCATTTGGGGTTATTTGGGTATCTCAGGGGTAGTTTTGGGGTTATTTTGGGGTTATTTTGGATTACTTTGGGTTGATTTGGGGATATTTTGGGATTATTTTGGGCTATTTTGTGGGATTTTTTTGTTATTTTGGGCAATTTTTTGTCATTTTGGGGCTATTTGGGGTTAATTTGGCTTCTTTGGGGTTATTTTGGGTCTATTTGGGGCTATTTGTGTTGTTTGGGGTTATTGTTTGCTATTTTGGGTCATTTTGGGCTATTTTGGGGCTATTTGGGGTTAATTTGGCTTCTTTGGGGTTATTTTGGGCTACTTTGTGGGGGTTTTGGTTTTTTTTTGGCTATTTCGGGTTCTTTGGGGTTATAGTTTGCTATTTTGGGTTATTTTGGGTTATTTTGGGTCTATTTTGGGTCCATTTTGGGTCCATTTTGGATCTATTTTGGGTCATTTTGGGTCATTTTTGGGGTCTCTGCCCCCCATTTCCCCCCCCCCAGGCCGGGCCCAGCCCCAGAACAGCCCCGGGACCCCCCGGGACCCCCGGCAGGACCAGGTGGGGCCGTGACCCCTGACCCCCCCCCGTGACCCCTGACCCCCCCGTGACCCCGCGGTGACCCCGCGGTGACCCCTGACCTCCCCCAGGTGTGGGGGCTCCGGGGCTCCCTGGGGCGGCTGCGGCTGCGCGGGGAGGAGGCGCAGAGGGTGCAGAGAGTGTACCTGGGAGTGAGGGACAGCCTGCAGGTGAGATAACACACACCTGGGACAGGTAACACACACCTGGGATAGATAACGCACACCTGGGGAGGAGGCGCAGAGGGTGCAGAGAGTGCACCTGGGCGTGAGGGACAGCCTGCAGGTGAGACACACCTGGGACAGGTGAGACACACCTGGGATACACCTGGGATACACCTGAGATACACCTGGGTACACCTGGGACACACCTGGGATAGATAACACACACCTGGGATAGATAACACACACCTGGGATACACCTGGGATACACCTGGGTACACCTGGGTACACCTGGGACACACCTGAGTACACCTGGGATAGATAACGCACACCTGGGACAGATAACGCACACCTGGGGAGGAGGCGCAGAGGGTGCAGAGAGTGCACCTGGGAGAGAGGGACAGCCTGCAGGTGAGACACACCTGGGATAGATAATACACACCTGAGATACACCTGGGTACACCTGGATACACCTGAGATACATCTGGGATAGATAACCCACACCTGAGATAGATAACACACGCCTGGGATGGATAACACACACCTGGGACAGGTAACACACACCTGGGTACACCTGGGATACACCTGAGATACACCTGGGACAGGTCACACACACCTGAGATAGATAACACACACCTGGGACAGATAACACACACCTGGGATAGATAACGCACAGCTGGGATAAACCTGAGACAGATAACGCACACCTGGGATAGATAACACACACCTGGGGAGGAGGCGCAGAGGGTGCAGAGAGTGCACCTGGGCATGAGGGACAGCCTGCAGGTGAGACACACCTGGGACACACCTGGGATACACCTGAGATACACCTGGGATACACCTGGATACACCTGAGATACACCTGAGATAGATAATGCACACCTGGGACATGTCACACACACCTGGGATAGATAACGCACACCTGGGACAGGGAACTCACCTGTCCCTGTCCCTCACCTGTCCCTGTCCCTGTCCCTCACCTGTCCCTCACCTGTCCCTGTCCCTGTCCCTCACCTGTCCCTCACCTGTCCCTGTCCCTCACCTGTCCCTGTCTCACCTGTCCCTCCCTCTCACCTGTCCCTTTCCCTCCCCTGTCCCTCCCCCTCACCTGTCCCTGTCTCTCACCTGTCCCTGTCCCTCACCTGTCCCTGTCTCACCTGTCCCTGTCTCACCTGTCCCTGTCTCACCTGTCCCTGTCTCACCTGTCCCTGTCCCTCACCTGTCCCTGTCCCTGTCTCACCTGTCCCTGTCCCTGTCTCTCACCTGTCCCTGTCTCACCTGTCCCTGTCTCACCTGTCCCTGTCTCACCTGTCCCTGTCCCTCACCTGTCCCTGTCCCTGTCTCACCTGTCCCTGTCCCTGTCTCACCTGTCCCTGTCCCTGTCCCTCACCTGTCCCTGTCTCACCTGTCCGTGTCTCACCTGTCCCTGTCTCTCACCTGTCCCTGTCTCTCACCTGTCCCTGTCCCTCACCTGTCCCGGTTTCTCACCTGTCCCTCACCTGTCCCTGTGTCTCACCTGTCCCTCACCTGTCCCTGTCCCTCACCTGTCCCTGTCCCTCACCTGTCCCCTTTGTCCCCTGTCTCACCTGTCCCTGTCCCTGTCCCTCACCTGTCCGGTTTCTCACCTGTCCCTTTCCCCCCCCCCAGGTGGAGGCGGGGCTGTCCCGGGCCCTGCTGGGCGGGGCGGAGGCGGAGCTGCTGCGCATGCGCGGGAGGCTGCGGGGGCTGCGGAGCCGCAGGGGGCGGGGCTCGACGAGGGGCGGGGCCACGCAGGTACCGGGGGGCGGAGCCACGCAGGAATCGGGGGCGGGGCCACGGAGTTACAGGGGGCGGGGCCATGGAGTTACAGGGGGCGGAGCCACGGAGTTACAGGGGGCGGGGCCACGGAGTTACAGGGGGCGGGGCCATGGAGTTACAGGGGGCGGGGCCATGGAGTTACAGGGGGCGGGGCCGTGGAATTACAGGAGGCGGGGCCACGGAGTTACAGGGGGCGGGGCCATGGAGTTACAGGGGGCGGAGCCACGGAGTTACAGGAGGCGGGGCCACGGAGTTACAGGGGGCGGGGCCATGGAGTTACAGGGGGCGGGGCCACGGAGTTACAGGGGGCGGAGCCACGGAGTTACAGGAGGCGGGGCCACGGAGTTACAGGGGGCGGGGCCATGGAGTTACAGGGGGCGGGGCCACGGAGTTACAGGGGGCGGGGCCACGGAGTTACGGGGGGCGGGGCTGCATTTGGGGGGTCCTGGGGGGCTCTGGGGGGTCCTGGATTTGGGGGGGGGGGTCCCTAAATTGAGGGGGCGTCTCTGGATTGGGGAGGGGCTCTGGGCTCCTGGGGGGGTCCTGGACTGGGGAGGGGGCCGTGAATTGGGGAGGGGGCCTTGGATTGGGGAGGGGTCCCGGGATTGGGGCGGTCCTGAGGGGTCCCTAAATTGGGGAGGGGTCCCTGGGGAGGTCCCGGGATTGGGGAGGGGTCCCTGGATTGGGGGAGTTCTGGACTGGGGGTCCTTGTGGGTCTGGGGGGTCCTCATGGATTTGGGGAGGGGTCCCCATAGATTGGGAGGGGTCTCCATGGATTTGGGGGGGGTCTCCATGAATTGGGAGGGGTCCCCATAGATTGGGGGGGGGTCTCCATGGATTTGGGGGGGGTCTCCATAGATTGGGGGGGGTCCCCTGTGGGTCTGGGGGGTCTCCATGGATTTGGGGAGGGGTCTCCATGGATTTGGGGGGGGTCCCCTCTGTGTCCAGCCCCCCCCCCTCATTGCCCCCCCCCATTTCCCCCCCAGGTTCGGGGGTCCCGGCGCGCGGGGGGGGGCGGGGCCGAGAGAGCGACGGGAGCCGGTAAGGGGAGGGGGGGATTTGGGGGGTCCTGGGGGGTCCTGGGGGGATTTTGGGGGGAATTTTGGGGGGATTTTTTCGGGGGGATTTTTGGGGTTTTTTTGGGTTTTTTGGGGGGGATTTTGGGGTGATTTTGAGGATTTGAGGGGAATTTTTGGGTTTTTGGGGTGGATTTTTTGGGGGTTTTTTGGGTTTTTGTGGTGGGATTTTTTGGGGTTTTTTTGGGTTTTTGGGTGGGATTTTTTGGAGGGATTTTGGGGGGTCCTGGGGGGGATTTTTGGGGGGTTTTTTGGGGGGTATTTTTGGGGTTTTTTTTGGGTTTTTGGGGGGGATTTTGGGGGGATTTTGAGGATTTGAGGGGAATTTTTGGGGTTTTGGGGTGGGATTTTTTGGGGTTTTTTTGGGTTTTTGGGCGGGATTTTTTGGGGGATTTTGGGGGGGATTTTTGGAGTTTTTTTTGGGTTTTTAGGGGGTATTTTTTGGGGGGATTTTAGGGGGTCCTGGGGGATTTTTCGGGGATTTTTGGGGGGTTTTTTGTGGGGTATTTTTGGGGTTTTTTTGGGTTTTTAGGGGGGATTTTGGGGGGAAATTTGGGGGGAATTTGAGGATTTGAGGGGGATTTTGGGGGGGGTTTTGGGGCGGATTTTTTTGGGGTTTTTTTGGGTTTTGGGGGGCATTTTTGGGGGGGATTTTGGGGTGATTTTGGGGTGAGGATTTGAGAGGGATTTTTGGGGTTTTGGGGTGGGATTTTTTGGGGTGATTTTGTGGCGGGATTTTGGGGTGATTTTGAGGATTTGAGGGGAATTTTGGGGGGTTTTTGGGGTTTTTGGGGTGGGATTTTTTTAAGGGTTTGTTTTGGGTTTTTGGGGTGGGATTTTTTTGGGGAATTTTGGGGTTTTTTTTTAGGTTTTTGGGTGGGATTTTTTGGGGGTTTTTAGGGGGGATTTTGTGGTGATTTTGAGGATTTTTTGGGGGTTTTTCGGGGCTTTCCCCGCCCTCATCCCCTCCCCCTTTCTCTCCCCTCCCCCCCAGGAGTGGCCGCAGGGGGGGGCGGGGCCTCCTTGGGGGGCGGGGCCTCCCTGGGGGGCGGGGCAGGAGGAGCCCCCCCCATCCCCCCCCCCCGCCCCCTCCCCCCGAGGAGCCCCCGGGGACCCCCCCAGGGACCCCCCCGGGAGCCCCGAGCGAGGCCCCGCCCCCGGCCCCGCCCCCGGCCACGCCCCCCAGGGCCCGGGCACAGGTGAGACCCCGCCCACAAAATGGCACCTGGGGACACCTGTGATGTCACCTGTGTGTCACTGTGTGTCCCTGTGTGTCACCTGTGTCACCTGTGTGTCACCTGTGTGTCACTGTGTGTCCCTGTGTGTCACCTGTGTCACACCTGTGTCACCTGTGTCACCTGTGTGTCACTGTGTGTCAGTGTGTGTCACCTGTGTGTCACCTGTCACACCTGTGTGTCACTGTGTGTCACCTGTGTGTCACCTGTGTCACCTGGGGGTCACCTGTCACACCTGTGTGTCACCTGTGCCATCGCCTGTGTCACCTGTGTGTCACCTGTCGCATTTGGGACCTGCCCCCCAAATGTCACCTGTGTCACCTGTCACACCTGTGTCACCTCCTGTGTCACCTGTCACACCTGAATGTCATCTGTGTCACCTGGGGGTCACCTGAGTGTCACACCTGTCCTGAGTGTCACCTGTCCCCCCAGTGTCACCTGGGCCACCTGTGTTAGCTGAGTGTCACCTGTGTCACCTGGGGGTCACCTGAGTGTCACCTGTCACACCCGTGTCACCTGTCCTGGGTGTCACCTGTGTCACCTCCTGTATCACCTGTGTCACTTGTCACACCTGTTCCACCTGTGTCACCTCTCCTGTGTGTCACCTGTGTGTCACCTGTCCTCTGTGTCACCTGTTCCACCTTTCCCAAGTGTCCCCTGGTGTCCCACCTGTCCCTGTTCCTGTCTCACCTGTGCGGGTGTCCCACCTGTCCCCAGGTGTCTCGCCTGTCCCATCTGTCCCATCACCTGTCCCAGGTGTGTCACCTGTCCGTGTCTCACCTGTCCGTGTCCCTGTCACAGGTCTCTCACCTGTCCATGTCTCACCTGTCCCTTCACCTGTCCCACCTGTCCTTGTCCCTTTCCAAGGTGTCTCACCTGTCCCCTCACCTGTCTCACCTGTCCGTGTGCCTGTCCCAGGTGTGTCACCTGTCCGTGTCTCACCTGTCCCTGTCCCTGTCCCAGGTGTCCCACCTGTCCCCTCACCTGTCTCACCTGTCCGTGTCCCTGTCCCGGCTCCGGGCTGAGGCCGCGGCTCTGCGGGGGCGCCTGCGGGGGGAGCACCTGGGGACAGCCCCGGGCAGGTGAGAGACACACCCGGGACACACCTGGGACACACCTGGGATACACCTGGGGTACACCTGGGACAGACACACCTGGGATGGGCACACCTGGGATACACCTGGGATGGGCACACCTGGGGACATGGGGACACACCCGGGACACACCTGGGGACATTGGGGACACACCTGGGACACACCTGGGACAGGTACAGACACACCTGAGGGGTGGGGACACACCAGGGGACAGCCCCGGGCAGGTGAGAGACACACCCGGGACACACCCAGGATACACCTGGGGCACACCCGGGATACACCTGGGGACATTGGGGACACACCTGGGACACACCTGGGACACACCTGGGATGGACACACCTGGGGACATTGGGGACAGGTACAGACACACCTGTGTCACACCTGGGGCACACTTGGGACACACCTGGACAGACATGGACACACCTGTGACACACCTGTGACACACCTGGGCACACCTTTGTCACACCTGGGCACACCTGGGCACACCTGAGCACACCTGGGACACACCTGGGACACACCTCTAACTCACCTGGGGACATTGGGGACACACCTGTGGCACACCTGGGCACACCTGGACACACCTTTGTCACTCCCCGGTTGCAGGGACCCCTCCCCCCGCCCCGGCTCGGGGGGCGTGGCCTCGGCCCGCAGGGACCTGGCCCAGGTGAGCCACGCCCTGGGCGGGGCCTCGGAGCGGCTGCAGCGAATCCTGGCACAGCTGGGGCAGGTGAGGGGGCGGGGCCACATCTGGACAGGTCATGAGGGGCGGGGCCACATGGGGAGGGGGCGGGGCCACGTCTGGAAAGGTCGTGAGGGGCGTGGCCGCATGGGGAGGGGGCGGGGCCACGCCTGGACAGGTCATGAGGGGCGGGGTCAGGTGAGGAGGGGGCGGGGCCACGCCTGGAAAGGTCGTGAGGGGCGTGGCCACATGGGGAGGGGGCGGGGCCACGCCTGGACAGGTCATGAGGGGCGGGGCTGCATGGGGAGGGGGCGGGGCCACGTCTGGAAAGGTCATGAGGGGTGGGGCCACATGGGGAGGGGGCGAGGCCAGGTCTGGAAAGGTCATGAGGGGCGGGGTCACATGGGGAGGGGGCGGGGCCACGTCTGGAAAGGTCATGAGGGGCGGGGCCAACAGGGAGAGGGGCGGGGCCACACCTGGGACAGGTGAGGGGGCGGGGTCAGGTGAGGAGGGGGCGGGGCCACAACTGGGACAGCTGAGGGGGCGGGGTCAGGTGAGGAGTGGGCGGGGCCACAACTGGGAAATGTGAGGAGGGGGCGTGGCCACACATGGAAATGTGGGCGGAGTCACACCTGGACATGTGAAAGGGGCGTGGCCACACATGTGAAGGGGGCGTGGCCCGGCCGTGCCTCAGTTTCCCCTCCCCTCCCCCCCCCCATCAGGATTTGGGGCCCCGCCCCCCCCGCGAGCCCCGCGCGCTGCTGGCGCTCTTGGGGGCGGGGCTACGCGAGGGGGCGTGGCCAGCGCCGGCTCCGCCCCCCGGGCACCGCCCACAGGTGAGAACGGGGGGTGGGGGGTCCCGGCTCCATTTTGGGGGTCCCCGAATCAATTTCTGGAGTTCTGAGCCCCTTTTGGGGGGGCCCAAGCTCATTTTGGGGCGTCCTGACCCCATTTGGGGGGTCCCGAGCCCACTCTGGGGGTCCCGAGCCCATTCCGGGGGGTCCCGAGTGAATTTTGGGGCGTCCTGACCCCATTTGGGGGGTCCCGAGCCCACTCTGGGGGTCCCGAGCCCGTTTTGGGGGGTCCCAAGCTCATTTTGGGGGGTCCTGACCCCATTTTTGGGGTCCCCGTTCCTGTTTTTGGGGTGGTTTTTGGGGGTCCTGACTCATTTTGGGGTCACAATTCCTGGTTTTGGGGTGGTTTTGGGGGGTCCTGACCCATTTTTGGGGTCCCCATTCCGGTTTTTGGGGTGGTTTTGGGGTCCCCATTGCGGTTTTGGGGTGATTTTGGATGTTTTTGGGGGTCCCGACCCATTTTTGGGGTCCCCACTGCGGTTTTGAGGTGTTTTGGGGTGGTTTGGATGTTTTTGGGGGGTCCTGACCCATTTTTGGGGTCCCCGTTCCTGTTTTCGGGTGGGTTTTTTCATGTTTTTGGGTATTTTGGATGTTTTTGGGGGTCCCGACCCATTTTTGGGGTCCCCATTGCGGTTTTGAGGTGTTTTGGGGTGGTTTGGATGTTTTTGGGGGGTCCTGACCCATTTTTGAGGTCCCCGTTTCTATTTTTGGGGTCCCCATTGCGGTTTTGGGGTGGTTTGGGTGGTTTGGATGTTTTTGGGGGGTCCTGACCCATTTTTGGGGTCCCCATTCCTGGTTTTGGGGAAGTTTTGGGGTCCCCATTGCGGTTTTGGGGTGATTTTGGATGTTTTTGGGGTTCCTGACCCATTTTTGAGGTCCCCGTTTCTATTTTTGGGGTCCCCATTGCGGTTTTGGGGGTGGTTTGGGTATTTTGGATATTTTTGGGGGGTCCTGACCCAATTTTGGTGTCCCCATTGCGGTTTTGGGGTGGTTTTGGGTATTTTGGATGTTTTTGGGGTTCCCGACCCATTTTTGAGGTTTCTGACCCATTTTTTGGGTTTCTGACCCATTTTTGGGGTTCCTGACCCATTTTTGGGGGTTCCTCACCCATTTTTGGGGGGTCCCGACCCATTTTTCGGGTTTCTGACCCATTTTTGGGGTTCCTGACCCATTTTTGGGGGGTCCTGACCCATTTTTGGGGTCCCCCAGCCCCCCTGCCTCCGGGAGGGAGCCCCCGGCGCTGCCCCCCAGCTCCGAGGGTGAGGAGGGGATTTGAGGGGGATTTGGGGGGTCCTGGGAGGGATATTGGGTATTTTTGGGGGGATTTTGGGGTGGTTTTGGGGGGATTTTCGGGTTGATTTTCGGGTTGATTTTCGGGGTGATTTTTGGGGTGATTTTCGGTGTTTTTGGGGTGATTTTTGGGTATTTTTGGGGTATTTTGGGGTGATTTTTGGGGTGATTTTCGGGTTGATTTTCGGGGTGATTTTTGGGGTGATTTTCGGTGTTTTTGGGGTGATTTTTGGGTATTTTTTGGGGTATTTTGGGGTGATTTTTGGGGTGATTTTTGGGGTATTTTGGGGTGGTTTTGGGGTGATTTTTGGGGTGGTTTTGGGGTGATTTTTGGGGTGGTTTTGGGGTGGTTTTTGGGGTATTTTGGGGGGATTTTCGGGGTGATTTTTGCGGTGATTTTTGGGGTGATTTTTGGGTATTTTTTGGGGTATTTTGGGTGATTTTTGGGGTGTTTTCGGGGTGATTTTCGGGGTGATTTTTGGGGTAGTTTTGGGGTGTTTTTGGGGTATTTTTGGGGTGATTTTTGGGTATTTTTTGGGGTATTTTGGGGTGATTTTTGGGGTATTTTTGGGGTATTTTTGGGGTGGTTTTGGGGTGTATTTGGGGTGGTTTTCGGTGGTTTTGGGGGTGATTTTTGGCGTATTTTCGGGGTGATTTTTGGGGTATTTTGGGGTGGTTTTCTGTGGTTTTGGGGTGTTTTTGGGGTGATTTTTGGGGTATTTTGGGGGTATTTTCGGGGTGATTTTTGGGGTGATTTTCGGGGTGATTTTGGGGTATTTTTGGGGTGATTTTCGGGGTGATTTTGGGGTATTTTTGGGGTGATTTTTGGGGTGGTTTTCGGTGGTTTTTGGGTATTTTTTGGGGTATTTTGGGGGTATTTTCGGGGTGATTTTTGGGGTGTTTTCGGGGTGATTTTCGGGGTGTTATTCGGTGTTTTTGGGGCTCCCTGACCGTGTCCCCCCCCCCAGACGAGGCCGCCCCCGCCCCTCCCCCATCCCGGGCTCTGCTCAAGCGCCGCGCGCGGCTCCTCCGCGGGGGGGGGAGGGGCGGCACCGGCGAGCAAAACCAGTAAAAACCAGTACGGACCAGTATGGACCGGTATGGAGCAGGAAAAAACAGTATAAACCAGTATAAACCAGTACGGACCAGTATGGAGCAGGAAAAAACAGTATAAACCAGTATAAACCAGTACGGACCAGTACGGAGCAGCGACCGTCAGTACAAACCAGTATAGACCAGTATAAACCAATATGGACCAGTATAAACCAGTATAGACCAGTATGGACAAGTATGGACCAGTACGGACCAGTACAAACCAGTACGGACCAGTATGCACCAGTATGGACCAGTATGGACCAGTATGGACCGGTATAAACCAGTACGGACCAGTATAAACCAGTATAAACCAGTATGGAGCAGTGACCGCCAGTATAAACCAGTACGGACCAGTATGGACCAGGAAAAACCAGTATGGACCAGTATAAACCAGTACGAACCAGTATAAACCGGTACGAACCAGAATGGCCCAGTATAAACCAACGACCACCAGGAAAAACCACCGTAAACCAGTATGGACCAGGAAAAATCAGTATAAACCAGTACAGACCAGTGTGGACTGGTACGGACCAGTATAAACCAGTATGGACGAGTATAAACCAGTACAGACCAGTATCAACCAGTATAAACCAGCGACCGTCACTACTAACCAGTATAAACCAGTAACAACCAGCAGCCACCAGTGTAAACCAGTACACACCAGCCGTCACCAGTATGCGCCAGTGTCCTCCCAGTACAATCCCAGTTCCCTCCAGTGCCCCCCCAACCCCTCCCAGTTCCCCCCAGTGTAATCCCAGTAACCCCATCACCCGCCCAGTACAACCCAGTTCGCTCCCAGTTCCTCCCAGTTCATTCCCAGTTCCCTCCCAGTATCCCCAGCACAATCCCAGTACCCCCCCCAGTATCCCCCAGTTCCCCCCCCCAGTGCCCCCCAGTTCCTCCCAGTGCCCCCCAGTTCATTCCCAGTTCCCTCCCAGTATCCCCGTCACAATCCCAGTACCCCCCCAGTATCCTCCAGTCCCTCCCAGTTCCCTCCCAGTTCATTCCCAGTTCATTCCCAGTCCCTCCCAGTATCCCCCAGTATCCATCCCCAGTTCCCCCATTAAAGCCTCCCGTGCCCCCCCCGTGCCCGCCTCATTCTCGGGGGGTCCTGGGGGGATTTTGGGGGTCCCTGGGGGGTTTTTAGGGGGGGTCTCAGGGGGATTTTTTGGGGTTCTCGGGGGGATTTTTTGGGGTTCCCCGTGAGGAATTTTTGGGGGGTCCGGGAAGGGTTTTTGGGGGGGATTTGGGCCTTCTCGGGGGGTTTTTGGGGGTCCCTGTGGAGTTTTTTGGGGTTCCCCAGGGGGTTTTGGGGCGGTCCTGGTTTATTTTTTTGGGGGGGATTTTTGGGGGTCCCTGAGGGTTTTTTTGGGGGGTTCCCTTTGGGGTTTTTTTGGGGTTTCCCTTTGGATTTTTGGGGGTTTCCCTTTGGATTTTTTTGGGGTTCCCGGGAGGATTTTTGGGGGGACCCCAGAGAATTTTGGGGATCCGAAGTTTCTTTTTTTGGAGGGGTTTTGGGTGGATTTTTTGGGGTTCTCGGGAGGATTTTTTGGGCGATTCAAGGGAGTTTTTTTGGGGGTTCCCTGTGGAGATTTTGGGGTTCCCGCGGGGGCTTTTTGGGGGTTCCCGAAAGGAATTTTTTGGGGGGGTCTGGGAGGGTTTTTTGGGGGGATTTTGGGGAATTTTTGGCGTTCTCGGGAGGATTTTTGGGGGTCCCTGAGGGTTTTTTTGGGGAGGTTCCAGGAGGTTTTTTTGGGGTTCTCTGGGGGGATTTTTGGGGGGTTCGGGGTTTGTTTTGGGGGGGTTTTGGGGGGTCCTTGGGGGATATTTTGGGGGGTCCCTGGGGGGTTTTTAGGGGGGTCTCAGGAGGATTTTTTGGGGTTTCCCTTTGGATTTTTTGGGGTTTCCCTTTGGATTTTTTTGGGGTTCCCGGGAGGATTTTTTTGGGGGACCCCAGAGAATTTTGGGGGTCCGAGTTTGTTTTTTTTTTTTTTTTGGAGGGGTTTTGGGTGGATTTTTTGGGGTTTCGGGTGGATTTTTTGAGGGTTCCCTTTGGATTTTTTGGTGTTTTCGGGTGGTTTTTTTTGGGCTTCACTTTGGATTTTTGGGTGAAATTTTCTGACCTTCCCAAATCCACCCCCCCCTTATCTCGCCCCTCCCCCTCCCTTATCTCCCCCCCCCAGCCCAGCCCCGCCCGGGGGGGGGGAGGGGCCCCAAAAACCGCCCCAAAAATAAAAAAAAAAACAAAACCCCAAAAAATAAATAAAAAAAACCCCAAAAAGGCCCCAAAGGGCCCCAAAAGCGGCGATGGCGGGGCCGGGGGCGCTGCTGCTCCTGGGGGGGCTCCTGGGGGGGCTCCCCCAAATCCCCCCGAGCCGGGGGGGGCCCAGGGGGGTCCTGGGGGGCTCCGAGACCCCCCCGGAGCTGGAGGAGGAAGGTGAGGGGGGATTGGGGGGATTTTGGGTGGAAATTTGGGGATTTTGGGGGGGATTTGGGGATTTTGGGGGGATTTGGGGGGGGTTGGAGGGGATTTGGAGGATTTTTGGGGGGGATTTGGGGGAAATTTTGGGGAGATTTTGGGTGGATTTGGGGGATTTTAGGGGGATTTGGGGGATTTTGGGGGGAAATTTGGGGATTTTGGGGGGATTTGGGGATTTCGGGGGCATTTCGGGGATTTGGGGGGGATTTTGGAGGATTTTGGGGGGATTTGGGGGGAAATTTGGGGGGATTTTGGGGGGGGTTTGGGGGATTTTGGGGGAATTGGGGGGGAAATTTGGGGATTTTGGGGGGACTTTGGGGGGATTTTTGGGGGATTTTTGGGGGAAATTTGGGGATTTTGGGGGGACTTTGGGGGGATTTTTGGGGGATTTTTGGGGGAAATTTGGGGATTTGGGGGGGATTTTGGGGGGGTTTGGGGGATTTTGGGGAATTCTGGGGGAAATTTTGAGGATTTGGGGGCATTTTGGGGGGATTTTGGGGGGTTTTTGGGGGGATTTGGGGGGGAATTTTGGGGGGATTTGGGGGTTTTTGGAGGATTTTGGGGAGATTTTGGGGGGAAATTTGGGGATTTTGGGGGGATTTGGGGGGATTTGGGGACGATTTTTGGGGGATTTTGGGGGGAAATTTGGGGATTTTGGGGGGAATTTGGGGATTTGGGGGTTTTTGGGGGGGGTTTTGGGGGATTTGGGGGGATTTTGGGGGGGTTTGAGGGGAAATTTGGGGATTTGGGGGGGGATTTTGAGGGAATTTTTGGGGGGGGTTGGGGATTTTGGGGGGATTTGGGGGATTTTGGGAGGAAATTTGGGGATTTTGGGGAGATTTGGGGGAGATTAGGGGGGAAATTGGGGATTTTGGGGGGGATTTGGGGGTATTTTGGGGAGGTTTTGGGGGATTCTGAGGAGAATTTGGGATTTTGGGGCGATTCGGGGACAATTTTGGGGTTTTTGGGGGGAATTTTAGGAAGTTTCGGGGGGGTTTGGGGGGATTCTGGGGGAAATTTTGAGGATTTGGGGGGATTTGGGGGAATTTTGGGGAGGATCTGAGGATTTTGGGGTGGAATTTGTGGGGTTTGGGGGGATTTTGGGGGGGTTAAGATGAGAATTCGGGGGCGCTTTGGGGCATTTTCAGGAGATTGAGGAGTTTTGGGGTTTTTTGGGGAGTTTTGGGAAGGTTTGGGGACGGTTGTGCGGATTTGGGGGGGTTTGGGGGGAGCTGCGATGAGGATTTGAATTATTTTGGGGCATTTTGGGATATTTTGGGGAATTTTGGGGTATTTGGGGACATTTTGGGGCATTTTGGGATATTTTGGGGCATTTTGGGATATTTTGGGGGGTTTGGGGGGTTTTAGGAGGTGGTTTTGGGGGGATCAGATGAGTTTGGGGTGTCCTGGGGGGGCATTTTGGGAGTTTTGGGGCATTTTTGGGGAGTTTTGGGAGAGTTTAAGAGCGGTTTGGGGCGGCTCGTGGGGTTTTGGGGCGATTTTGAGAGCTTTGGGGGAATTTTAGGGAGTTTTGGGGCAATTCGGAGGAAATTTTGGAGTCATTTGGGGGGATTTTGGGGGTGTTCGGGGGGATTTGGGAGATTTGGGGATTTTGGGGGGATTTTGGGGGGATTTTGGGGGGATTTGGGGATTTTGGGGGTGTTTTGGGGGTGTGTGAGGGGATTTGAAGCGTTTTGGGCGGAGTTTTGGGATGTTTGGGGGGATTTGGGGATTTTTGGGGGGATTTTGGGGGTTTAGGTGGAAGTTTTGGGGTGTTTTGGGGGGATTTGGGGAGTTTTGGGGGGATTTTGGGGGTTTAGGTGGAAGTTTTGGGGTGTTTTGGGGGGATTTTGGGGGAGTTTGGGGGGGTTAGGATCCGTTTGGGGGTGACTTGTGGGGTTTTGGGGGGATTTTGGGATGTTTGGGGTGTTTTGGGTGGATTTTGGGGAGCTTTGGGGGGATTTTGGGAGTTTAGGTGGAAGTTTTGGGGGGATTTTGGGGGTTTAGGTGGAAGTTTTGGGGTGTTTTGGGGGGATTTGTGGGAGTTTGGGGGGGTTAGGATCCGTTTGGGGGTGAGTTGTGGGGTTTTGGGGGGATTTTGGGGAGTTTTGGGGGGATTTTGGGATGTTAGGGGTGCTTTGGGGGGATTTTGGGGGTTTAGGTGGAAGTTTTGGGGTGTTTTGGGGGGATTTTGGGGTGTTTTGGGGGGATTTGGGGAGTTTGGGGGGGTCAGGATCCGTTTGGGGGTGACTTGTGGGGTTTTGGGGGGATTTAGGGAGTTTTGGGGGGGGGCTTGGATTTTTGAGGTGTTTCGGAGGGATTTGGGGGGGAGTTTTGGGGGGGATTTTGGTGGATTTGGGGGAGTTTTGGGGAAGTTTTGGGGAGGTTTTGGGGAGGTTTTGGGTGGCATTGGTGCGAAATTCCTTGTGTGTGTCCCCCCCCCTCCCACCAATCGCAGTGTCCCTGACCCCAGAGTGACCCCAGTGTGACCCCTGTGACCCCAGAGTGACCCCTGTGTGACCCCTGTGCACTCAGTGACCCATGTGTGACCCTGAGTGACCCCTGGTGACCCCAGAGTGACCCCTGTGTGACCCCAGTGACCCCTCTGTGCCCCCTGTGTGACCCCAGAGTGACCCCTGTATGACCCCTGTGACCCCAGTGTGACCTCAGTGTGACCCCTGTGTCCCCAGACTTACCCTGTGACCCCAGTGTGACCCCAGTGTGACCCCAGTCTGACATCTGTGACCCCTGTGACCTGTGTGTGACCCCTGTGTGACCCCAGAGTGACTCCTGTGACCCCAGCCTGACCCCTGTGACCCCTGTGTGACCCCTGTATGACCCCTGTGACCTGTGTGTGACCCCAGAGTGACCCGTGAGTGACCCCTGACCCATCACTGGCCCCTGAGTGACCCTGAGTGACCCCAGTGTGACCCCAGTCTGACATCTGTGACCCCTGTGACCTGTGTGTGACCCCTGTGTGACCCCAGAGTGACCCCTGTGACCGCTCTGTGACCCCAGTGTGACCTCAGTGTGATCCCTGTGTGACCCCAGAGTGACCCCTGTGACCCCAGAGTGACCCCTGTGTGACCCCAGTGACCCCTGAGTGACCCCAGACTGACCTCAGTGTGACCCCTGTGTGACCCCTCTGACCCCTGGTGACCCCTGTGCCCCCCGTTTCCCGCAGTGTCCATCGTGCAGCGCTCGGACCCGCAGCCCCCGCACTGCTTCACACGGACCCTGCACGAGCTGAGCTGCTTCTGGGACAGCGACGGCGAACCGGAGCCATGGAGATACCGGCTGGAGTACAGGCTGGAGTGAGTGACCCCTGAGGGACCCTGAGTGACCCTGAGTGACCACTGACCCCTCATTGTCCCCTGAGTATCCCCTGTGTGACCCCTGAGTATCCCCTGTCCCTGTCCCTGTCCCTGTTGCTGTCGCTGCTTCTGGGACAGCGACGGGGAGCCGGAGCCATGGAGATACCGGCTGGAGTACAGGCTGGAGTGAGTGACCCCGAGTGACCCCTCAGTGACCCCTGAGTGACCCTCAGTGACCCTAAGTGACCCTGAGTGACCACTGAGTATCCCCTGTGTGACCATTGAGTATCCCCTGTCCCAGTCCCTGTCGCTGCTTCTGGGACAGCGACGGGGAACCAGAGCCCTGGAGATACCGGCTGGGGTACAGGCTGGAGTGAGTGACCCTCAGTGACGCTGAGTGACGCTGAGTGACCCCTGAGTGACCACTGACCCCTGAGTGACCACTGACCCCTGAGTGAGCGCTGTCCCAATCCCTGTCGCTGCTTCTGGGACAGCGATGGGGAGCCAGAACCACACAGATTCATCCTCCAATACAGGCTGGAGTGAGTGACCCTGAGTGACCCTCAGTGACCCCTGAGTGACCCCTCATTGTCCTCTCATTGTCCCCTGAGTATCCCCTGTCCCCGTCGCTGTCGCTGCTTCTGGGGCAGCCCCGAGGCCCCCGAGCCCTGGAGATACCGGCTGGAGTACAGGCTGGAGTGACCCTGAGTGACCATTGAGGGACCCCTGAGTGACCCTGAGTGACCCCTGACCCATCAGTGACCCCTGAGTGACCAATGAGTGACCCCTGAGTGACCGCTGACCCCTCATTGTCCCCTCATTGTCCCCTGAGTGACCCTGAGTGACCCCTGAGTATCCCCTGTCCCTGTCCCTGTCCCTGTTCCTGTCGCTGTCGCTGCTTCTGGGACAGCGACGGCGAACTGGACACAGCGCGGTTCATCCTGCAGTACAGGCTGGAGTGAGTGACCCCTGAGCCTCAGTGACCAATGAGTGACCAATGAGTGACCAATGGGTGACCCCTGACCCCTCATTGTCCCCTGAGTGACCCTGAGTGACCCCTGAGTGACCACTGACCCCTGAGTATCCCCTGTCCCTGTCGCTGTCGCTGTCGCTGCTTCTGGGACAGACCCAGGGAGCCGGACACAGCGAGATTCACCCTGCAGTACAGGCTGGAGTGAGTGACCCCTGAGTGACCCCTGAGTGACCCCTGACCCATCACTGTCCCCTCATTGTCCCCTGAGTGAGCACTGACCCCTCCCTGTTCCTGTTGCTGTCGCTGCTTCTGGGACAGCGACGGGGAGCCCGACACGGCCAGGTTCACCCTGCAGTGCAGGCTGGAGTGAGTGACCCCTGACCCTCAGTGACCCTGAGTGACCAATGAGTGACCAATGGGTGACCCCTGACCCCTCATTGTCCCCTGAGTGACCCTCAGTGACCCCTGACCCATCACTGACCCCTGAGCATCCCCTGTCCCTGTCCCTGTCCCTGTCCCTGTCGCTGTCGCTGTCGCTGCTTCTGGGACAGCGACGGGGAACCGGAGCCACGGAGATTCACCCTGCAGTACAGGCTGGAGTGAGTGACCCCGAGTGACCAAAGAGTGACCCCTGAGTGACCACTGACCCCTCATTGTCCCCTGAGTGACCCTGAGTGACCCTGAGTGACCAATGAGTGACCATTGAGTGACCCTGAGTGAGCGCTGTCCCTGTCCCTGTCCCTGTCCCTGTCCCTGTTGCTGTCGCTGCTTCTGGGACAGCGACGGCGAACCGGAACCATGGAGATACCAGCTGGAGTACAGGCTGGAGTGAGTGACCCCTGAGTGACCCCTGAGTGACCAATGGGTGACCAATGAGTGACCCTGAGTGACGCCTGAGTGACCACTGACCCATCACTGACCCCTGAGTGACCCCTGAGTGACCGCTGACCCCTCATTGTCCCCTCATTGTCCCCTGAGTGACCCCTGAGTGACCCCTGAGTGACCACTGTCCCCTCATTGTCCCCTGAGTGAGCGCTGTCCCTGTCCCCGTCCCTGTTGCTGCTTCTGGGACAGCGACGGGGAGCCAGAGCCACAGAGATTCACCCTGCAGTACAGGCTGGAGTGAGTGACCCCTGAGCCTGAGTGACCACTGACCCGTCATTGTCCCCTGAGTGACCCCTGAGTGACCACTGACCCATCACTGACCCCTCATTGTCCCCTGAGTATCCCCTGTCCCTGTCCCTGTCCCTGTCCCTGTCCCTGTCCCCTCCCTGTCGCTGTCGCTGCTTCTGGGACAGCGACGGCGAACCGGACACAGCGAGATTCATCCTGCAGTACAGGCTGGAGTGAGTGACCCCTGAGTGACCCTGAGTGACCAATGAGTGACCCTGAGTGACCAATGAGTGACCAATGAGTGACCGCTGAGTGACCGCTGACCCCTCATTGTCCCCTGAGTGAGCACTGTCCCTGTCCCTGACCCTGTCGCTGTCGCTGTCGCTGCTTCTGGGACAGCGACGGCGAACCCAACACGGCCAGGTTCATCCTGCAGTACAGGCTGGAGTGGGTGACCCTGAGTGACCCCTCAGTGACCCTGAGTGACCCCTGAGTGACCACTGACCCCTCATTGTCCCCTCACTGTCCCCTGAGTGACCCCTGAGTGACCCCTGAGTGACCAATGAGTGACCACTGACCCCTCATTGTCCCCTCACTGTCCCCTGAGTGACCCCTGAGTGACCCCTGAGTGACCAATGAGTGACCACTGACCCCTCATTGTCCCCTCACTGTCCCCTGAGTGACCCCTGAGTATCCCCTGTCCCCTGTTGCTGTCGCTGCTTCTGGGACAGCCCCGGGGAACCGGAACCACACAGATACCGGCTGGAGTACAGGCTGGAGTGAGTGACCCCTGAGTGACCCTGAGTGACCCTGAGTGACCACAGAGTGACCATTGAGTGACCCCTGACCCCTCATTGTCCCCTCATTGTCCCCTGAGTGAGCACTGTCCCTGTCCCGTCGCTGTCGCTGCTTCTGGGACAGCCCCGAGCCCATGGATCCACAGAGATTGATCCTTCAATATTGGCTGGAGTGAGTGAGCCCTGAGGGACCCCTGAGCCCTGAGTGACCCTGAGTGACCCTGAGGGACCACAGAGTGACCACAGAGTGACCCTGAGTGACCCCTGAGTGACCCTGAGTGACCCTGAGTGACCAATGAGTGACCCCTGAGTGACCCCTGAGTGACCCTGAGTGACCCTGAGTGACCAATGAGTGACCCCTGAGTGACCCCAAGTGACCCCGAGTGACCCTGAGTGACCACTGAGTGACCACTGAGTGACCCCTGAGTGACCCTGAGTGACCAATGACTGACCCTGAGTGACCCCTGAGTGACCTCTGAGTGACCCCTGAGTGACCAATGAGTGACCAATGAGTGACCCCAAGTGACCCCTGAGTGACCCTGAGTGACCAATGAGTGACCCCTGAGTGACCCCTGAGTGACCCTGAGTGACCCCTGAGTGACCCCTGAGTGACCAATGAGTGACCACTGAGTGACCACTGACCCCTCATTGTCCCCTGAGTGACCCCTGAGTGACCCCTGAATGACCAATGAATGACCCTGAGTGACCCCAAGTGACCCCAAGTGACCCCCGAGTGACCCCTGACCCCTCATTGTCCCCTCATTGTCCCCTGAATGACCAATGAATGACCCTGAGTGACCCCTGAATGACCCCTGACTGACCCCTGAGTGACCCCTGAGTGACCCCATCCTGACCCCTGCCCTTTGCCCCCAGGCAGGACCCGTGGCAGGAGTGTCCCCTGGCTGCCACCGCGCTCTCCCCAGCCCGGGGGTCCCGGGGGTCCCGGGGGTCCCGGGGGTCCCGCTCCCGCTTCTGGTGCTCCCTCCCGGCCGCCGCCACCGTCACCTTCGTGCCCCTGGAGCTGCGCGTGCTGCGGGGCGCGAGACCCCCCGGGAGACCCCCAAAAACCACCGAGACCCCTGAGAGACACCCCAAAACCACCGGGACCCCCGAGACCACCGGGACCACCGAGGGAACCCCCAAAATCACCAGGACCACTGAGACCACCGAGAGACCCCCCGAGACCACCGAGGGACACCCCAAAACATCTGAGACCCCCGAGGGAGCCCCCAAAACATCTGAGACCCCCGAGGGAACCCCAGAGACCACCGGGACCACCGAGGGACACCCCAAAACATCCGAGACCACCGAGAGGACCACCGGGACCACCGGGACCACCGAGAGACCCCCGGAGATCATTGGGACCACCGAGGGACCCCCCGAGACCACCGAGGGACACCCCAAAACATCTGAGACCACCGAGAGACCCCCCAAAACCACCGAGACCACCGGGACCCCCGAGGGAACCCCCAAAACCACCGAGGGACCCCCCAAAACATCCGAGAGACCCCCGGAGATCATTGGGACCCCCGAGGGAACCCCCAAAATATCAGAGACCACCGAGAGACCCCCCAAAACCACCGGGACCCCCGAGGGACCCCCCAAAACATCTGAGACCCCTGAGGGAACCCCCAAACCCACCGGGACCCCCGAGGGAACCCCCAAAACATCTCAGACCACCGAGACCCCCGAGAGACCCCCCAAAACCACCGAGAGACCCCCGGAGATCATTGGGACCCCCGAGGGAACCCCCAAAACCACCGGGACCCCCGGGATCCCCCCAAAAACCTCAGAGCCCCCCCCCGAGCCGCCCCTGTTCCAGCGCACCATCTACATCGACCAGCTCGGTAC
This sequence comes from Passerculus sandwichensis, assembly GCA_031885435.1. Lineage (NCBI taxonomy): Eukaryota > Metazoa > Chordata > Aves > Passeriformes > Passerellidae > Passerculus > Passerculus sandwichensis. Next base: position 8,262,020 of record CM063157.1, on the reverse strand, counting down.
GGGGGGTCTGGGGGGAAACTGGGGGGTCCTGGGGGGATTTGGGGGGGTTTGGGGGGATTTGGGGGGCTTTGGGGGGATTTGGTGGGGTTTGGGGGGGATTTGGGGGGGTTTTGGGGGTCCTGGGGGGGATTTGGGGGGGAATTTGGGGGTCCTGGGGGGTAATTTGGGGGGATTTGGGGGGGATTTGGGCATCCTGGGGGGATTTGGGGGGATTTTGGGGGGATTTGGGGGGATTCGGGGGTCCTGGGGAGATTTGGGGGGATTTGGGGAAATTTTGGGGGGATTTGGGGAAATTTTGGGGGGATTTGGGGGGGAATTTAGGGGAAATTTTGGGGGTCCTGGGGGGGTCTGGGGGGGATTTAGGGGAAATTTTGGGGGGATTTGGGAGGATATTTGGGGGTCCTGGGCGGATTTAGGGAGATTTGGGGAAATTTTGGGGGGATTTTGGGGTCCTGGGGGGATTTGGGGGGGATTTTGGAGAAATTTTGGGGGGATTTGGGGAGATTTGAGGGGATTTTGGGGGGATTTGGGGGTTCTGGGGGGATTTGGGGGGGAATTTAGGGGAAATTTTGGGGGGAATTGGGGAGATTTGAGGGGGTTTTGGGGAAATTTTGGGGGGATTTGGGGATATTTGGGGGTCCCGGGGAAATTCTGGGGGGACTTTGAGGAGGAATTTTTGGGATTTTGGGGAGATTTTGGGGGGATTTGAGGGATTCTGGGGTGGAATTTTTGAGAGTAAATCTGGGATTTTATGAGGGATTTTTGGGTGTAAATTCGGGATTTTGGGGGTAAATTCGGGGTTTTATGGGGGGGGTAAATTCGGGAATATTTGGGGGTAATTTTTTGGGGCAAAATTGGGATTTTATGAGGGATTTTTGGGGTAAATTCGGAATTTTATGGGGTAATTTTTGGGATAAATTCGGGAATTTTGGGGTAATTTTTTGGGTGAATTCGGGATTTTATGAGGGATTTTTGGGGTAAATTCGGGATTTTTTGGGGTGATTTTGGGGGGTAAATTCGGGATTTTTGGGGTAATTTTCGGGGTGATTTTGGGGATAAATTCCAGATTTTTTGGGGGGAAATTCGGGATTTTGGGGGTAAATTCGGGATTTTTGGGGGTAATTTTCGGGGTATCTCTTCGGGGATTTTTTCGGGGTGCCCCCCTGACCCTGTTGCCCCCCCAGTGCTGCCGGGGCCCCCCCGGAACGTGTCGGGGTCGGTTTGGGGGGGTGATTTTGGGGGGTAAATTCGGGATTTTTGGGGTAATTTTCGGGATGATTTTGGGGATAAATTCGGGATTTTTTGGGGTAATTTTTGGGGTGATTTTGGGAATAAATTCGGGATTTTTGGGGTAATTTTTGGGGTGATTTTGGGGATAAATTCCGGATTTTTTGGGGGGAAATTCGGGATTTTTGGGGATAAATTCGGGATTTTTTGGGGTAAATTCGGGATTTTTTGGGGTAAATTCGGGATTTTTCGGGGTATCTCTCCGGGGATTTTTTCGGGGTGCCCCCCTGACCCTGCTGCCCCCCCAGTGCTGCCGGGGCCCCCCCGGAACGTGTCGGTGTCGGCGGGGGGGGCGCGGGGGGAGCTGTGCGTGCGCTGGGCGCCCCCCCCCGGGCCCTACCTGAGCTCCAGCCTCGTGTTCGAGCTGGCGCTGAGCCCCCCCCGGGGACCCCCAAAAACGGTGAGCGGGGAACGGGGGCTCTGGGGGGTCCTGGGGGGGTTTGGGGGGGTCCTGGGGGGCTTGGGGGAGATTTGGGGGGGTTTGGGGGGGCCCTGGCGAGATTTGGGGTCATTTAGGGGGGGTTTGGGGTCATTTGGGGGAGATTTGGGGTCATTTGGGGGGGCTTTGGGGGGGTCCTGGGGGGGGTTCGGGTCATTTGAGGGGGATTTGGGGGGATTTGGGGTCATTTGGGGGGGGTTCGGATCATTTGAGGGAGATTTGGGGGGGTCCTGGGGGGGTTTGGGGGGGCCCTGGGGGGGTTTCGGGTCATTTGAGGGAGATTTGGGGGGTCCTGGGGGGGTTTGGGGTAATTTGGGGGGGTTTGGGGGGGGTGGGGGGGATTTGGGGGGGGTTTGGGGTCACTTGAGGGGGATTTGGGGGGGTCCTGGGGGGGTTTGGGGGGGTCCTGGGGGGGTTTAGAGGGGGTCCTGGGGGGGTTTGGGGGAGATTTGAGGGGGATTTGGGGGGTCCTGGGGGGGTTTGGGGTCATTTGAGGGGGATTTGGGGGGTCCTGGGGGGGTTTGGGGGAGATTTGGGGTCATTTAGGGGGGATTTGGGGTCATTGGGGGGTCCTGGGGGGGTTTGGGGTCATTTGAGGGGGATTTGGGGGGGTCCTGGGGGGGTTTGGGGGAGATTTGGGGGGGGTTTGGGTCATTTGGGGGGGATTTGGGGGGGTCCTGGGGGAGATTGGGGGAGATTTGGGGGGGATTGGGGGAGATTTGGGGTCATTTGGGGGGGATTTGGGGGGTCCTGGGGGGGTTTTGGGTCATTTGAGGGGGATTTGGGGGGGTTTGGGGGAGATTTGGGGGGGGTTCGGGTCAATTGAGGGGGATTTGGGGGGGTCCTGGGGGGGTTTGGGGGGGTCCTGAGGGGGTTTGGGGGAGATTTGGGTGGGTTTGGGGTCATTTGAGGGGGATTTGGGGAGGTTTGGGGGGGCCCTGGGGGGTTTGGGGTCATTTGAGGGGGATTTGGGGGGGTCCTGGGGGGGTTTGGGGGAGATTTGGGGGGGTTCGGGTCAATTGAGGGGGACTTGGGGGACTTGGGGGGGTCCTGGGAGGGTTTCAGATCATTTGAGGGGGATTTGGGGGGGTTTTGGGTCATTTGGGGGGGATTTGGGGGGTCCTGGGGGGGTTTGGGGGAGATTTGGGGGGGTTCGGGTCATTTGGGGGGGATTTGGGGGGGCCTGGGGGAGGTTTGGAAGGGATTTGGGATAATTTGTGGGAGATTTGGGGTCCCCTGGGGGGGTTTGGGGTCGCCTGGGGGGACCCCAGGGGGTTATTTTGGGGTTATTTATGGGGTTTTGGGGGTTATTTTGGGGTTATTTATGGGGTTTTTGGGGTCCCTTTTTGGGGTTATTTTTGGGGTTATTTTGGGGATTTTTATGATATTTTTATGGGATTTTTGGGGGTTATTTATGGAATTTTTTGGGTTATTTTTGGGGTTCTTGATGGGGTTATTTTGGGGTGCCCAGGTGGGGGTCCCGGCGGGGCGGCGCGAGCAGGGGGTCGGGGGGCTCAGCCCCAGCACCCCCTACTCCGTGCGGGCCCGCGCCCGCCCCGACGGGCTCAGCTACGGCGGCTTCTGGAGCCCCTGGTCCCCCCCCGCCAGCGCCACCACCGCCCCCGGTGAGTGACACTGAGGGGACATTGAGGGGACAATGGGGACAATGGGGACAATGGGGACAATGGGGACAATGGGGACAGTGGGGACAATGGGGGACAGTGGGGACAGTGGGGACAGTGGGGACAATGGGGACAGTGGGGGGACACAGGGATGGCGGGATTTGGGGACACTGAGGGGACAATGAGGGGACAATGAGGGGACACTGAGGGGACAATGAGGGGACAATGAGGGGACAATGGGGGGACAATGGGGGGACAATGAGGGGACAATGAGGGGACAATGGGGGGACAATGGGGCAGGATTTGGGGACATTGAGGGGACAATGAGGGGACACAGGGACTGTGGGATTTGGGGACATTGAGGGGACAATGAGGGGACAGTGAGGGGACAATGTGGGCACACAGGGATGGCGGGATTTGGGGACACTGAAGGGACAATGAGGGGACAATGAGGGGACAATGGGGGGACGCAGGGATGGCGGGATTTGGGGACATTGAGGGGATTTGGGGACACTGAGGGGACAATGGGGGGACAATGAGGGGGATTTGGGGACATTGAGGGGACCCTGAGGGGACAATGTGGGGACATTGGGGGGACACTGAGGGGACAATGGGGGGACAATGGGGGGACACAGGGATGGCGGGATTTGGGGACACTGAGGGGACTTGGGGACATTGAGGGGACAATGAGGGGACACTGAGGGGACAATGAGGGGACAATGAGGGGACAATTAGGGGACACAGGGATGGCGGGATTTGGGGACATTGAGGGGACTGAGGGGACAATGGGGGGACAATGGGGGGACATTGAGGGGACACAGGGATGGCGGGATTTGGGGACATTGAGGGGACAATGAGGGGACAATGTGGGGACAATGGGGGGACAATGAAGGGACATTGAGGGGACAATGGGGGGACACTGAGGGGACAATGAGGGGACAATGGGGGGACACAGGGATGGCGGGATTTGGGGACACTGAGGGGACACTGAGGGGACAATGGGGACAGTGGGGACAATGGGGACAGTGGGGACAGTGGGGACAATGGGGGGACAATGGGGGACAATGGGGGGACACTGAGGGGACGCAGGGATGGCGGGATTTGGGGACATTAAGGGGATTTGGGGACACTGAGGGGACATTGAGGGGACAATGGGGGGACACTGAGGGGACAATGAGGGGACAATGAGGGGACACAGGGATGGCGGGATTTGGGGACACTGAGGGGACACTGAGGGGACAATGAGGGGACAATGGGGGGACAATGGGGTGGGATTTGGGGGCATTGAGGGGACACTGAGAGGACAATGGGGGAACACTGAGGGGACATTGAGGGGACAATGGGGGGACACAGGGATGGCGGGATTTGGGGACATTGAGGGGACACTGAGGGGACAATGAGGGGACATTGAGGGGACAATGGGGGGACACAGGGGTGGCGGGATTTGGGGACACTGAGGGGATTTGGGGACATTGAGGGGACATTGAGGGGACAATGAGGGGACACTGAGGGGACAATGTGGGGACACTGAGGGGACAATGGGGGGACACTGAGGGGATTTGGGGACAATGAGGGGACACAGGGGACACTGAGGGACAGCAGGACTTGGGGACAGTGAGGGGACACTGAGGGGACATTGAGGGGACAATGGGGGGACATTGAGGGGACATTGAGGGGACAATGGGGGGACAATGTGGGGACACAGGGATGGCGGGATTTGGGGACATTGAGGGGATTTGGGGACAAGGAGGGGACAATGAGGGGACAATGAGAAGACAATGGGGGGACACTGAGGGGACACTGAGGGGACAATGGGGGGACATTGAGGGGACAATGAGGGGACAGTGAGGGGACAATGGGGAGACACAGGGATGGTGGGATTTGGGGACACTGAGGGGATTTGGGGACACTGAGGGGACAATGAGGGGACATTTGGGGACACGGGGAGACACGGAGGGGACACAGGGACATGGGGGGGACTTGGGGACACACGGGGACAACAGGCGAGACTGGGATGGACTGGGGGGACTGGGATGGACTGGGGGGGTCCCTGAGCCGATGTCCCCCCAATGTCCCCCAATGTCCCCCCAATGTCCCCCCGATGTCCCCCCAATGTCCCCCAATGTCCCCCCAATGTCCCCCCGATGTCCCCCCAATGTCCCCCCGGTGTCCCCCCAATGTCCCCCCGATGTCCCCCCGATGTCCCCCCGATGTCCTCCGGTGTCCCCCCAATGTCCCCCCGGTGTCCCCCCAATGTCCCCCCGGTGTCCCCCAATGTCCCCCCAATGTCCCCCCGATGTCCCCCCAATGTCCCCCCGGTGTCCCCCCAATGTCCCCCCGATGTCCCCCCGATGTCCCCCCGGTGTCCCCCCAATGTCCCCCCGATGTCCCCCCGATGTCCCCCCGATGTCCTCCGGTGTCCCCCCAATGTCCCCCCGGTGTCCCCCAATGTCCCCCCGGTGTCCTCCAATGTCCCCCCAATGTCCCCCCAATGTCCCCCAATGTCCCCCAATGTCCCCCAATGTCCCCCCAATGTCCCCCAATGTCCCCCAATGTCCCCCCAATGTCCCCCCGATGTCCCCCCGGTGTCCCCCAATGTCCCCAATGTCCCCCGATGTCCCCCCGATGTCCCCCCGGTGTCCCCCAATGTCCCCCCAATGTCCCCCCAATGTCCCCCCAATGTCCCCCCAATGTCCCCCAATGTCCCCCCGGTGTCCCCCCAATGTCCCCCCGATGTCCCCCAATGTCCCCCAATGTCCCCCGGTGTCCCCAATGTCCCCCAATGTCCCCCCAATGTCCCCCCGGTGTCCCCCCAATGTCCCCAATGTCCCCCCGGTGTCCCCCCGATGTCCCCCCAATGTCCCCCAATGTCCCCCGGTGTCCCCCCAATGTCCCCAATGTCCCCCGGTGTCCCCCCAATGTCCCCCCGGTGTCCCCCCAATGTCCCCCAATGTCCCCCAATGTCCCCCCAATGTCCCCCAATGTCCCCCCAATGTCCCCCCGGTGTCCCCCAATGTCCCCCAATGTCCCCCCATGTCCCCCCAGTGTCCCCCAATGTCCCCCCAATGTCCCCCAATGTCCCCCCATGTCCCCCCAGTGTCCCCCAATGTCCCCCCAATGTCCCCCAATGTCCCCCCATGTCCCCCCAATGTCCCCCAATGTCCCCCCAATGTCCCCCCAATGTCCCCAATGTCCCCCCAATGTCCCCCCGATGTCCCCCCGGTGTCCCCCAATGTCCCCCCAATGTCCCCCAATGTCCCCCGATGTCCCCCCGATGTCCCCCAATGTCCCCCCAATGTCCCCCCGATGTCCCCCCAATGTCCCCCGATGTCCCCCAATGTCCCCCAATGTCCCCCCAATGTCCCCCCAATGTCCCCCAATGTCCCCCCGGTGTCCCCCAATGTCCCCCCAATGTCCCCCAATGTCCCCCGGTGTCCCCCGATGTCCCCCCGGTGTCCCCCAATGTCCCCCCAATGTCCCCCAATGTCCCCCCAATGTCCCCCGATGTCCCCCCAATGTCCCCCCAATGTCCCCCAATGTCCCCCCAATGTCCCCCAATGTCCCCCAATGTCCCCCCAATGTCCCCCAATGTCCCCCCAATGTCCCCCGGTGTCCCCCAATGTCCCCCAATGTCCCCCAATGTCCCCCGGTGTCCCCCAATGTCCCCCCAATGTCCCCCAATGTCCCCCGATGTCCCCCAATGTCCCCCAATGTCCCCCAATGTCCCCCAATGTCCCCCAATGTCCCCCGATGTCCCCCAATGTCCCCCCGGTGTCCCCCCGGTGTCCCCCCAATGTCCCCAATGTCCCCCAATGTCCCCCAATGTCCCCCCATGTCCCCCCAATGTCCCCCCGGTGTCCCCCGGTGTCCCCCAATGTCCCCCGATGTCCCCCCAATGTCCCTCAATGTCCCCCCAATGTCCCCCAATGTCCCCCCAATGTCCCCCCGATGTCCCCCGGTGTCCCCCCCAATGTCCCCCAATGTCCCCCCAATGTCCCCCGGTGTCCCCCCAATGTCCCCCAATGTCCCCCAATGTCCCCCAATGTCCCCCCATGTCCCCCCAATGTCCCCCCGGTGTCCCCCGGTGTCCCCCCAATGTCCCCCCGATGTCCCCCCAATGTCCCTCAATGTCCCCCAATGTCCCCCAATGTCCCCCCGGTGTCCCCCGATGTCCCCCCGATGTCCCCCCGGTGTCCCCCGATGTCCCCCCAATGTCCCCCCGGTGTCCCCCCAATGTCCCCCCAATGTCCCCCAATGTCCCCCCGGTGTCCCCCCAATGTCCCCCAATGTCCCCCAATGTCCCCCCGATGTCCCCCGATGTCCCCCAATGTCCCCTCAATGTCCCCCCAATGTCCCCCCGATGTCCCCCGGTGTCCCCCCAATGTCCCCCAATGTCCCCTCAATGTCCCCCCGATGTCCCCCAATGTCCCCTCAATGTCCCCCCGATGTCCCCCCGGTGTCCCCCGGTGTCCCCCCAATGTCCCCCCAATGTCCCCTCAATGTCCCCCGATGTCCCCCAATGTCCCCTCAATGTCCCCCCGATGTCCCCCCGGTGTCCCCGGTGTCCCCAGAGCTGGACGCGGTCACCCTGGGGCTCTCCTGCCTGCTGGTGCTGCTGCTGCTGGGACTGGGAGCGCTGGGACTGCTGGGACACCGCCGGTACTGGGATAGACTGGGATATACTGGGAGGGACTGGGAGGGACTGGGAATGGGACTGGGGATACTGGATATACTGGGAGGGACTGGGAGCACTGGGACTGCTGGGACACCGCCGGTACTGGGATATACTGGGAGGGACTGGGATGGACTGGGATATACTGGATGGACTGGGAGGGACTGGGATATACTGGGAATGGGACTGGGAGGGACTGGGAGGGACTGGGATGGACTGGGAGGGACTGGGATGGACTGGGATGGACTGGGAGGGACTGGGAATGGGACTGCTGGGACACCGCCAGTACTGGGATATACTGGGAGGGACTGGGAGGGACTGAGAGGGACTGGGAGGGACTGGGAATGGGACTGGGAGGGACTGGGATATACTGGGATGGACTGGGAGGGACTGGGAGGGACTGGGAATGGGACTGCTGGGACACCGCCAGTACTGGGATATACTGGGAGGGACTGGGAGGGACTGAGAGGGACTGGGAGGGACTGGGAATGGGACTGGGAGGGACTGGGATATACTGGGATGGACTGGGATGGACTGGGATATACTGGGAATGGGACTGGGATATACTGGGAATGGGACTGGGACAGCTGGGACACCACCGGTACTGGGATATACTGGGAGGGACTGGGAATGGGACTGGGACAGCTGGGACACGGCCGGTACTGGGAGGGGACTGGGATATACTGGGAGGGACTGGGATGGACTGGGATAGACTGGGAGGGACTGGGATGGACTGCGAGGGACTGGGATGGACTGGGAGCGCTGGGAGCGCTGGGACTGCCGGGACACCGCCGGTACTGGGGATATATTGGGAGGGACTGGGAGGGACTGGGAATGGGACTGGGAGGGACTGGGATATGCTGGGAATGGGACTGGGAGGGACTGGGAGGGACTGGGATATACTGGGAGGGACTGGGATATACTGGGAATGGGACTGGGATAGACTGGGAGGGACTGGGAATGGGACTGCTGGGACACCACCGGTACTGGGATATACTGGGGATACTGGGATATATTGGGAGGGACTGGGAGGGACTGGGAATGGGACTGCTGGGACACCGCCGGTACTGGGGATACTGGGATGGACTGGGATATACTGGGAGGGACTGGGAGGGACTGGGAATGGGACTGGGAGGGACTGGGAGCACTGGGTCTGCTGGGACACCGCCGGTACTGGGATATACTGGGATATACTGGGAGGGACTGGGAGCACTGGGAGCGCTGGGACTGCTGGGACACCACCGGTACTGGGAGGGACTGAATAGACTGGGATGGGACTGGGATGGGAGTGGGATATACTGGGATATACTGGGAACAGAATTGAGAGAGACTGGGAGGGACTGGGAGCACTGGGAGTGCTGGGACACCACTGGTACTGGGAGGGACTGGGAGGGACTGGGATATACTGGGAGCACTGGGACAGCTGGGACACCGCTGGTACTGGGATATACTGGGATACTGGGATATACTGTGAGGGACTGGGAGCACTGGGAGTGCCGGGACCCCGCCGGTACTGGGGGGATTTGGGGTCTCTATGGGGTTTTTGGGGTTTTGGGGTGCCCTATGGGGTTTTGGGGTGCTCTGTAGGATTTTGGGGGTCTCTATGGGGTTTTGGGGTGCCCATGAGGATTTTGGGGGTCTCTATGGGGTTTTTGGGGTTTTAGGGGGCCCTATGGGATTTTGGGATTCTCTGTAGGATTTTGGGGTGCCCTATGGGGTCTGTGGGGTCTCTATGGGGTTTTTGGGGTTCCCTATGGGGTTTTGGGGGTCTCTATGGGGTCTGTGGGGTCTCTATGGGGTTTTGGGGTGCCCTATGGGATTTCGGGGTCCCCCCAGGACGCTCCGGGCCAAGCTGTGGATGGGACCATGTGGTCTCTATGGGGTTTTTGGGGTGCCCTATGGGGTCTGTGGGGGTCCCTATGGGGTTTTTGGGGTTTTGGGATGCCCTATGGGGTCTGTGGGGTCTCTATGGGGTCTCTGTAGGGTTTTTGGGGTTTTGGGGGTCTCTATGGGGTTTTGGGGTTTGCTATGGGGTTTTTGGGGTTTTGGGGTCTCTATGGGGTTTTGGGGTGCCCCATGGGATTTCGAGGTCCCCCCAGGACGCTCCGGGCCAAGCTGTGGATGGGACAATGGGGGTTTTGGGGTTTGCTATGGGGTTTTTGGGGTTTTGGGGTCTCTGTGGGGTTTTTGGGGTTTTGGGGTGCCCCATGGGATTTCGGGGTCCCCCAGGACGCTCCGGGCCAAGCTGTGGCCGCCGGTGCCGGGCCCCGAGCGCGAGTTCGAGGGGCTCTTCAGCAACTACGGCGGCAACTTCCAGGTGGGCTTGGGGGTTTTGGGGTTTTTTTTGGGGTGAATTTGGGGGTTTTTGGGTTTTTTGGGGTTTGGGGTTTTTGTGGGGGTTTTGGCGTTTTGATATTTGGGGTTTTGGGGTCTTTGTCGGGGAGTTGGGGATTTTGGGGATTTGGGTTTTGGGGTTTTGGGATTTTTTGGGGTTTGGTGTTTGGGGTTTTTTGGGGTTTTTGAGATTTGGGGTTTTGTGGTTTTTGGGGTTTGGTGTTGGGGTTTTTTTGGGGTTTTTGGGGTTTTGGGTTTTTGGGGTTTTTGGGGTTTTTGAGATTTGGGGTTTTGTGGTTTTTGGGGTTTGGGATTTTTGGGGGTTTTTGGGGTTTTGGGTTTGGGGTTTTTGAGATTTGGGGTTTTGGGGTTTTTTGGGGTTTTTTGGGGTTTTTCGGGGTTTTGGGGTCTTTGTGGGGGTTTTGGGGTATTTGAGATTTGGGGTTTTGGGGTTTTTGGGTTTGGTGTTTGGGGTTCTTTGGGGTTTTTGAGATTTGGGGTTTTTTGGGGTTTTTGGGGTATTGGGTTTGGGGTTTTTTTGGGTTTTTGAGATTTGGGGTTTTGGGGTTTTTGGGGTTTTGGTGTTGGGGTCTTTGTGGGGTTTTTTGGGGTTTTGGGGTCTTTGTGGGGGTTTTGGGGTTTTGAGATTTGGGGTTTTCGGGTCTTGGTCGGGGGGTGGGGGATTTTGGGGATTTGGGTTTTGGGATTTTTGGGGTTTGGTGTTTTGGGGTTTTTTGGGATTGGGTTTTTGGGATTTTTTTGGGTTTGGGGTTTTGGGGTTTTGGGTTTTGGTGTTGGGGTTTTTTGGGATTTTTGGGGTTTGGTGTTTCGGGTTTTTTGGGGTTTTTGAGATTTGGGGTTTTGGGGTTTTTGGGTTTTGGGGTTTTTGAGATTTGGTGTTTGGGGTTTTTGGGTTTTTGAGATTTGGGGTTTTGGGGTTTTTTGGGGGTTGGTGTTGGGGTTTTTTTGGGGTTTTTGGGGTTTTGGGTTTGGGGTTTTTGGGGTTTTTGAGATTTGGGGTTTTGGGATTTTTTGGGGTTTGGTGTTTGGGGTTTTTTGGGGTTTTTGAGATTTGGGGTTTTGGGGTTTTTGGGGTTTGGGATTTTGTGGTTTTGGGGGTTTGGTGTTGGGGTGTTTTGGATTTGGGGTTTTGGGGTTTTTGGGGTTTGGCGTTGGGGTTTTTGGGGTTTATTTGGGGTTCTGGGGTCTTTGTGGGGGTTTTGGTGTTTTTGAGATTTGGTGTTGGGGTTTTTTGGGGTATTGGGTTTGGGGTTTTTTGGGGTTTTTGATATTTGGGGTTTTGGGTTTTTGGGGTTTGGTGTTTGGGGTTTGGTGTTGGGGTTTTTTGGGGTTTTGGGGTTTGGTGTTTGGGGTTTTTTGGGGTTTTTGAGATTTGGGGTTTTGGGGTTTTTGGGTTTGCGTTTTTTTGGGGTTTTTGAGATTTGGGGTTTTGGGGTTTTTGGGGTTTGGTGTTTGGGGTTTTTTGGGGTTTTTGAGATTTGGGGTTTTGTGGTTTTTGGGGGTTTTTGGGGTTTATTTGGGGTTTTGGGGTCTTTGTGGGTGTTTTGGGGTTTTGATATTTGGGGTTTTGGGGTTTTTGGGGGTTTTTGGGGGTTTTTTGGGTTTTTGGGGGTTCTGGGGTCTTTGTGGGGGTTTTGGGGTTTTGAGATTTGGGGTTTTGGGTCTTTGTCGGGGAGTTGGGGATTTTGGGGATTTGGGTTTTGGGGTTTTTGGGGTTTGGTGTTGGGGTTTTTTGGGGTTTTTGGGGTTTTGGGTTTGGGGTTTTTGGGGTTTGGGGTTTTTGGGGTTTTGGGGTTTTGGTGTTGGGATTTTTGGGGTTTTTGAGATTTGGAGTTTTGGGGTTTTTGGGGTTTTGGGTTTTGGGGTTTTTGGGGTTTGGTGTTGGGGTTTTTTGGGGTTTTTGAGGTTTGGGGGTTTGGATTTTTTGGGGTTTTGGATTTGGGGTTTGGAGTTTTGAGGGGTTTTGGGATTTTGAGGGGTTTTGGGGATTTTGGGGCTTTGGATTTTGGGGTTTTTGGGTTTTGGTGTTTGGGGTTTTTTGGGGTTTTTGGGGTTTGGGGTTTTGGGGTATTTGAGATTTGGGGTTTGGGGTTTTTGGGGTTTGGGGTTTTTGGGGTATTTGAGATTTGGGGTTTTGTGGTTTTTGGAGTTTGGTGTTTGGGGTTTTTTGGGTTTGGGATATTTTGGAGCTATGTTACAGGCTATTTAGGGGATATTTTGGTGGATATTTATGGATATTTTTGGGGTATTTTAGGGATAGTTTTGGGATATTTTGGGGCTATTTCACAGGATATTTAGGGGGTATTTTGGTGGATATTTATGGATATTTTTGGGGTATTTTAGGGATAGTTTTGGGATATTTTGGGGCTATTTTACCGGATATTTACGGGTTATTTAGGGGATATTTTGGTGGATATTTACGGATATTTTGGGGATATTTTACAGGATCTTTGGGGGATATTTTTGGGTATATTTAGGGGCTATTTAATGGATATTTTGGGGATATTTTGGTGGATATTTATGGGATATTTTGGTGGATATTTACGGATATTTTTGGGGTATTGTGGTGGATATTTATGGATATTTTTGGGGTATTTTGGTGGATATTTATGGATATTTTGGGGATATTTTAGGGACAGTTTTGGGATATTTTGGGGGTATTTCACAGGATATTTAGGTGATATTTTGGTGGATATTTTGGGGTATTTCGGGCCGTTTTTGGGCTGTCTAACCCCGTTTCCCCCCCCCCAGCTGTGGCTGTGCCAGGGCCCGGGCTCCCCCTGCGCCCCCCCCTCCGCCCCCTCCCCCCCCCCGGAGCTCGAGGAGGCGGTGGAGGAGGTGGGGGGGGGAGGGGGCGGGGCCGGAGAGGGGGGAGGAGCCAGCGAGGCCCCGCCCCCTCCGCCCTCCCAGAGCCCCCCCCGAGGCCCCGCCCCCCCCTCGGGCCCCGCCCCCCCCTCGGGCCCCGCCCCCCCCTCGGGCCCCGCCCCCCCCTCGGGCCCCTCCCCCTCGCCCAGTTTCGAGTACGCGCTGTTCGAGCCCGGCTCCGCCCTGCTCCGCCCCTCCCCCCGCCCGCCCGGCCCCGCCCCCTACGCCAACCTGGCCCCGCCCACCAAGGGGGCGGAGCCCAAGTGGGCGGGGCACGCCCCGCATTACGTCATCTGCTCCTGAGGGGGGCGTGAGACGGCGGTGACGTCGTATGAAAAAGATGGGTGACGTCATCGAGAGACGGATTTTTTTGGGGATGACGTCACCGTGGAGGGGGACGCGGCTCTGTGACGTCACGCGCGGGAGGGGCAATGACGTCACGGCGCAGGGGGGAGAGGTGCGGTGACGTCGTCGCGGAAGGGACGCGTTGTAGTGACGTCACACCCGGGAACGATGATGTCATGGAGGAGGGGGCGTGTCACGGTGACGTCACACCCAGGAACAATGACGTCATCAAGAGGGGAACGTGTCACTGTGACGTCACACCCGGGAACGATGATGTCATGGAGGAGGGGGCGTGTCACGGTGACGTCATACCCAGGAATGATGATGTCATCAAGAGGGGGCGTGCCACGGTGACGTCGCACCCAGGAACAATGACGTCATCAAGAGGGGACGTGTCACGGTGACGTCATACCCAGGAACAATGATGTCATTGAGGAGGGGACGCGTCACGATGACGTCACGCAGAAGGGATGACGTCACGGCAGAGGGGACGTCTAATGATGGCGTCACGCCAACACGATGATGTCACGGTGACATCACACACGGGAACAATGACGTCATCACGGAGTGGACACGGTGGTGACGTCACAGAAAAGGGACGTGCCACAGTGACGTCACACTGAAGGGACGGATGACATCACAATGTCATGGTGACATCGCGCGGACAGGACAGATGACGTCACCACGGAGGGGACGCGTCATGGTGACGTCACACAGGGAGGCGGTGACGTCATCACGTGAGGACACGGAGGGGGCACGTGACACGGTGACGTCATCGCCGAGGGGACACGTGACACGGTGACGTCACAGAGGGCGCGATGACGTCATCACAAAGGGGACACGTGACACGGTGACGTCACACGGGCGCGGTGACGTCATCACAAGGGGGACTCGTGACACGGTGACGTCACAGAGGGCGTGGTGACGTCATCACAAGGAGGACACGTGACGCGGTGACGTCACAGAGCCGGGGCCGCTTTGGGGTTTTTAATGATTCTGTTCAATAAAGGCGACACTGGGAACAGCACGGCCAAACTGGGAGGGACTGGGAGGGACTGGGGGGGACTGGGGATACTGGGAGGGACTGGGGACACTGGGAGGGACTGGGAGGGACACTGGGGATACTGGGGGGTCACTGGGAGAGACTGGAGGGGACTGGGAGGGACAATGGGGACAATGGGGGGTAACTGGGAGGGCACTGGAAGCACTGGGAGGTAACTGGGAGGGACAATGGGGATACTGGGAGGGACTGGGGGGGACTGGGGGACACTGGGGGAGTCACTGGGAGGGACTGGGGGGTAACTGGGAGGGACTGGGGGACACTGGGAGGGACTGGGAGGGAACTGGGATGGGAATGGGGGACACTGGGGTGGCACTGGGATTATACTGGGGGGTAACTGGGAGGGACTGGGGGGGACAATGGGGACACTGGGGGGGACACTGGGGTGGCACTGGGTGACACTGGGGGACACTGGGAGGGGTATTGGGGACACTGGGGGGACACTGGGAGCACTGGGGACACTGGGACAGGACCCAGGGACACTCTGGGGACATTGGGAGCACTCTGGGGACACTTTGTGACACTTTGGGGACATTGGGAGCACCCTGGGGACACTTTGGGGACACTTTGTGACACTTTGGGGACATTGGGGCCCTGCAGGGGTGGCCCAGGACACTGGGACAGGCCCTGGGGACATTTTGTGACAATTTGGGGACACTCTGGGGACACTCTGACAGGCCCTGGGGACAATTTTGTGACAATTTGGGGACACTGGGGACACTGGGACAGGCCCTGGGGACATTTTGGGGACATTTTGTGACATTTTGGGGACATTTTGTGACATTTTGGGGCCATTGGGGCCCTGCAGGGCAGGGCTGGGCGGGGAGGGGCTGATAAGGCTTATCAGGAACGCCCAGCTGGGACAGGGAGGGGACAGCTGGCACCGTGTCACCACTGTGTCACCAATGTCACCAATGCCACCAATGTCACCAATGCCACCAGTGCCACCAGAGCCCTGTGGGGGACAGGGACAGGGAGGGGACACCTGGCACCTGGCACCTCCTGTCACCAATGTCACCAATGTGTCACCAGAGCCCTGTGGGGGACAGGGACACCTGGCACCGTGTCACCAGTGTGTCACCAATGTGTCACCAGTGTCACCAGAGCCCTGTGGGGGACAAGGACAGGGAGGGGACACCTGGCACCGTGTCACCAATGTCACCTCTGTGTCACCAATGTCACCAATGCCACCAGGGCCCTGTGGGGGACAGAAGGACAGGGACAGGGACAGCTGGCACCGTGTCACCTCCTGTCACCAATGTGTCACCAATGCCACCAGAGCCCTGTGGGGGACAGGGACAGAAGGACAGGGACAGGGACAGGGAGGGGACACCTGGCACCGTGTCACCCCCTGCCACCTCTGTGTCACCAGTGCCACCAGGGCCCTGTGGGGGACAGGGGACAGGGACAGGGACAGGGACACCTGGCACCGTGTCACCCCTGTGTCACCTCTGTGTCACCAGGGCCCGGCTGGGGACAGGGACAGGGGACAGGGACAGGGTGGGGACACCTGGCACCGTGTCACCAATGTCACCAATGTGTCACCAATGTCACCAGTGTGTCCCCAGGGACAGGGACAGGGACAGGGACAGGGACAGCTGGCACCGTGTCACCAATGTCACCAATGTCACCAGGGCCCTGTGGGGGACAGGGACAGAAGGACAGGGACAGGGTGGGGACACCTGGCACCGTGTCACCAATGTGTCACCAGTGTCACCAGAGCCCTGTGGGGAACAGGGACAGGGACAGGGACACCTGGCACCGTGTCACCCCTGTGTCACCCCTGTGTCACCTCTGTGTCACCTCTGTGTCACCTCTGTGTCCCCAAGGCCTGGCAGGGGACAGGGACAGGAATAGGGAAGGGACAGGGGACAAGGACAGGGGACAAGGAGGGGACAGGGACAGGGACAGGGGACAGGGACAAGGACAGGGGACAGGGACAGGGGACAGGGACAGGGACAGGGAGGGGACATTGAGGCCGTGCCACTCCTCAGGTCCTTGTCACCAGTGACGGGGAGGTGACGTCAGGACTGTGTCACCAGTGACAGGGAGGGGACACGGAGTCCCTGTCACACACCGTGTCCTTGTCACCAGTGACGGGGAGGGGACATCGGGAACTTGTCATGAGTGACAGGGAGGGGACATCAGGGTGTCACCAGTGACAGGGAGGGGACATCAGGGTGTCACCAGTGACAGGGAGGGGACACAGGGAGGGGACACCGAGTCCCTGTCACCCACTGTGTCCTTGTCACCAGTGACAGGGAGGGGACACTGAGGTCGCTGCCACTCATGGTGGGGCTCACATCGAGTCTTTATCACTGGGGGGGTGACATCGGGTCCGTGTCACTCATCGGGTCCTTGTCACCAATGGAGAGGTGACATTTGGTCTGTGTCACTCATCGGGTCCTTGTCACCAATGGAGTGGTGACATTGTGTCCTTGTCCCTGAGGGGGTGCCATCGGGCCCGCGTCCCCTGAGGTGTCACCCATCGGGTCCGTGTCACCAATGGAGGAGTGACATTGAGTCTTTGTCACCGATGGGGGAGTGACATTGCGTCCTTGTCACTGAGGAGGTGCCATCGGGTCCGTGTCACCGTGTCACCAATGGACAGGATGTCACCGTGTCCTTGTCACTGAGGAGGTGCCATCGTGTCCGTGTCACTCATCGGGTCCATGTCACCGATGGAGGGGTGACATCGGGTCCATGTCACCGATGGAGGGGGGTGACATTGTGTCCCTGTCACCGAGGGGGTGCCATCGGCTCCGTGTCACTCCTGGGGTGGCCGTGTCACCCATGGGGTCCGTGTCACCAACAGAGGGGTGCCATTGAGTCTTTGTCACCGATGGAGGGGTGACATTGAGTCTTTGTCACCAATGGACAGGATGTCACCGTGTCCTTGTCACTGAGGAGATGCCACCGGGCCCGCGTCCCCCGAGGTGGCCGTGTCACCCAGGGGTCCGTGTCACCGATGGAGGGGTGACATTGCGTCCTTGTCACTGAGGGGGTGCCATCGGCTCCGTGTAACTCATCAGGTCCTTGTCCCCAATGGAGGGGTGACATCGGGTCTGTGTCACCAATGGAGGGGGTGACATTGTGTCCTTGTCACTGAGGGGGTGCCATCGGCTCCGTGTCACTTTGTCACCGATGGACAGGATGTCACCGCATCGTTGTCACTGAGGGGGTGCCATCGGGTCCGTGTCACCGTGTCACCGATGGAGGAGTGCCATTGAGTCTTTGTCACCGATGGACAGGATGTCACCGCATCCCTGTCACCGAGGGGGTGCCATCGGCTCCGTGTCACTCATCGGGTCCTTGTCACTGATGGAGGGGTGACACTGTGTCCTTGTCACTGAGGGGGTGCCATCGGCTCCGTGTCACCGTGTCACCGATGGACAGGATGTCACCACATCCCTGTCACTGAGGAGATGCCATCGGACCCGCGTCCCCCGAGGTGGCCGTGTCACCGATGGAGGGGTGACATTGAGTCTTTGTCACTGAGGGGGTGCCATTGGCTCCGTGTCCCCCGAGGTGGCCGTGTCACCCATGGGGTCCGTGTCACTGATGGAGGGGTGCCATTGAGTCTTTGTCACCGACGGAGGGGTGACATTACGTCCTTGTCACTGAGGGGGTGCCATCGGGTCCGTGTCACCGTGTCACCGATGGACAGGATGTCACCACATCGTTGTCACTGAGGGGGTGCCATCGGCTCCGTGTCACCCATGTGGGTGGCCGTGTCACCAATGGAGGGGTGACACCAGGTCCGTGTCACTCATTGGGTCCGTGTCACCAACGGAGGAGTGACATTGAGTCTTTGTCACCGATGGACAGGATGTCACCACGTCCCTGTCACTGAGGAGGTGCCACCGGGCCCACGTCCCCCGAGGTGGCCGCGTCACATCCACTCCTCCTCGCCGCCGCTGTCCCCATCGCTGTCACCATCGTTGTCCCCATCGCTGTCCCCATCGTTGTCCCCAGGGCCATCCCAATCGCTGTCCCCCTCTCTGTCCCCCTCTCTGTCCCCCTCTCCGTCCCCGTCCCCGTCGCCGTCCCCGAGGCGCAGCCGCCACCTCCGCGCGCCGCTCCCGGGACATCGCAGCGTCACCCGCACCTGCCGGTGCCACCCGCGCCCCGCGGTGTCCCCGCCCGTGTCGGGGCTGAGGTGACACCGCGCGGGGAAGAAGCGCAGCAGCGGCCCCAGCACGCGTGGGCCGGGCGGGGGCAGCCGCAGCGCCGCCACCACCTGCGTGGGGACACCGCGGGGACATCGGGGACACCGGGACAGCTCCAGCAGCAGCGCCGCCAGACGGGAGGGCGCGGCCGGGGACACCGAGGGGACACGCGGGGACACGGAGGGGACACGCGGGGACACCGAGGGGACGCGCGGGGACGGGCACAGGTAGCGCTCCAGCCCGTCCAGCAGCAGCAGCGAGGGAGGAGGGGACGGCGACAGCGACAGCGACAGCAGCTCGCGACACAGCGACAGCCGGGAGCGCGGGTAGCGCAGCTGCAGGCGCTGCCGGGGGGATGGACGGACGGACGGACGGACGGACAGGGGGACAGACAGAGGGGACAGATGGATAGAGGGACGGGGGGAGAGAGGCAGAGGGACAGGGGAGAAGGGGACAGAGGGACAGGAGGACAGGGGGACAGGGGGACAATGGGGATAATGGAGACAGAGGGACAGGGGGACAGGGGGACAATGGGGACAGGGGACAGAGGGACAGGGGACAGGGGGACAGTGGGGATAATGGGGACAGAGGGACAGGGGACACGAGGACAGGGGACAGGAGAGAGGGGACAGAGGGACGGAAACAGGGGACAGAGGGACAGGGGGATGGAGGGATGGGGGACAGAGAGAGGGACAGGGGGACAGAGGGATAAAGGAGATGGAGGGACAGAGGGACAGAGGGACAGGGGGACAAGGGACAGAGAAATAGACAGACAGACAGGGGGACGGGACGGAGGGACAGGGAGGGACAGAGGGACAGAGGGATGGGGGGACAGGGGATAGAGGGACAAGAGGACAGGGGGACAAAAGGGACAGGGGAGAGGGGGGACATGGGACAGAGGAGAGGGGACAGAGGGACGGAGACAGGGGGACAGAGGGACAGGGGGACAGAGGGACAAGAGTCAGACCAGATCCCAAATCCTTTCACACCCGCCATGAACGGCGAACCCCGAAGCCCGCCCACATGCACAGCCCCGCCCACAAAAGGACGACGCCACGCCCCTTTCAGGCCACGCCTCTTCGTTAATATATTCACTCAAAGCCACGCCCACATGAACACGGCCCCGCCTCCACAGCAAACCCCGCCTCACCCGCGCGGACCTTCGGCAAGCCACGCCCCCTCACCAAGCCACGCCCCTCCCGGCAAGCCCCGCCCCCTCAGCAAACCTCACGCCGTCCCGGCTCTCCAGCAAGCCCCGCCCCACAACAAACTCCGCCCCCCCAGCAAACCCCACCCCCTCAGCAAGCCCCGCCCCCTAAGCAAACCCCGCCCCCTCTCGCTGCTTCTCATCAAGCCCCGCCCCCCTCAGCAAACCCCGCCTCCCCCTCACGGCCCCTCAGCAAGCCCCGCCCCTCCCGGCCATCCCCGCCTCCCCCTCAGCAAACCCCGCCCGGTTCCCGTCCCGTTCCCGTTCCCCGCTCACCTGCAGCGCCCTCGGGTCCGTGCCGGGCCCGCCGGGCCCTCCCGGGAGCCGCGGGACGGCGCTGGGCGCCAGGAACAGCGCTCGGGGCCCGTCGGCGCCGCCCGCCAGCGCCGCCCGCAGCAGCAGCGAGGTGCGGCCCGAGCCCGCCGGGCCCAGCACCAGCACCGGCAGCGGCGGCAGCGGCGCCTCCGAGCCTCGCCCCGGCGCCGCCGGGCCCAGCGCCCGCTCCAGAGCCGCCGCCATGCCCAGCAGCGGGGCCGCCGCCGCACAGCGCAGCCAATCAGCTGCGCGCACCGGCAGCGCTCAGCCAATCACAGCGCGGCCCACCGCGGCTCGGCCAATCAGAGTAGCGCTGCCCTCAGAGGTGGTCCCGCCCACCTCAGTGAGCGCGAGTCTCTCGGCCAATCGGAGCAGAGCTCCCCTCAGCGCCTTTCCCGCCGTGGCGGCTCAGCCAATCAGAGCGCGGCTTGGCCTCAGCGCCGTTCCCGCCCCCTCAGACGTCGAGGGGGCGTGGCCACGCGCTTAATGAGATGCGTGGCACCGCCCCTCTGGGTTTAAAAAGGGGCGGGGCGAGCTCGGGGACACGCCCACCCTCCGTTGTCACACCAAGGGTGACAGAAAGGTCACAGAAAGGTCACCAAGGGTCATGTAGGGTCACCATTGTCACACATGTCACATGAGGGTCCCCAAAGGTCACGTGACGGTCACACGTGTCACTAAAGGTCACCTAAGGGTCACCTAAAGGTCACACAGAGGTCCCCAAATGTCCCCGAAGGTCTCAGGAGGGTCACGTGTGTCACCAAATGTCACCTGAGGGTCCCCAAAGGTCACACAAAGGTCCCCAAGGGTCCCCAGTGGGCCCTGGCCACAGAAACGGTCACGGAAATGTCCCCAGAGGCCACGCGAGGGCCACGCGTGTCACGTGAGGGGCACGAGGGTGACAGGAGGGTCCCCAAAAGTCACACAAGTGTCCCCCAAGGGCCACCTGAGGGTCCCTAAGTCACACCAAGGTCCCCAAAAGCCACCCCTGGGTGCCCAAAAGTCACACGAGGGTCCCCAAAGGTCACCTGAGGGTCCCCAAGTCACACAAGGGCTACCTGAGGGTCCTCAAAGCCACCTGAGGGTCCCCAAGGGCCACCTGAGTGTCCCCAAAGTCACACCAAGGTCCCCAAAAGTCACACGAGTGTCCCCAAGGGCCACCCCAGTGTCCCCGAGGGTCACACCAAGGTCCCCAAAGCCACCTGAGTGTCCCCGAGGGTCACACCAAGGTCCCCAAAAGTCACACAAGTGTCCCCAAGGGCCACCCCAGTGTCCCCAAAAGTCTCCGAGGGCCACCTGAGGGTCCCCAAGTCACACCAAGGTCCCCAAAGGCCACCCCAGTGTCCCTAAAGGGGTCCCTGGGGGTCCCTGAGGGGTCCCTGGGGGTCCCTGGGTGTCCCTTATGGGGGTCCCTCATTTGGGGAGGGGTCCCGGGATGGGGAAGGGTCCTTAGGGGTCCCTTAAGGTGTCCCTGGGGGTCCCTGGGTGTCCCAGGGGGGAATCCCTGGGTGTTATTTGGGGAGGGGTCCCTGATTCAGGGAGGGGTCCCTGGGTGAGGGAGGGATCTCTGGGTGTTATTTGGGGAGGGGTCCCTGGGTGTTGTTATTTGGGGAGGGGTCTCTGGGTGTTATTTGGGGAGGGGTCTCTGGGTGTTATTTTGGGGAGGGGTCCCTGATTTGGGGAGGGGTCTCTGTGTGTTGTTATTTGGGGAGGGGTCTCTGGGTGGTCTCTGGGTGTTATTTGGGGAGGGGTCCCTGTGTGTCCCGGGGTCTCCCCGCGGTTCCCGGCTGTCCCCGGGGGTCCCTGTGTGCTGTTATTTGGGGAGGGGTCTCCGTGTGTCCCGGGGTCTCCCCGCGGTTCCGGCTGTCCCCGGGGGTCCCGGGTGTTATTTGGGGAGGGGTCCCTGTGTGTCCCGGGGTCTCCCGCGGTTCCCGGCTGTCCCCGGGGGTCCCTGTGTGTTGTTATTTGGGGAGGGGTCCCTGTGTGTTGTTATTTGAGGAGGGGTCTCCGTGTGTCCCGGGGTCTCCCCGCGGTTCCCGGGTGTTATTTGGGGAGGGGTCCCTGTGTGTCCCGGGGTCTCCCCGCGGTTCCCGGCTGTCCCCGGGGGTCCCTCGGGCCGTTCCTCAGCGTCCCCGAGTGTCCCCAGGGGATTCCCGGGGGCCCGGGTGGGGCCCTCATTTGGGGAGGGGTCCCGGGGGTGATCCCTGGGTGTTATTTGGGAGGGGTTCCAGGGTGGTCCCAGGACGTTATTTTGGGGAGGGGTCCCGGATTTGGGGAGGGGTCCCCGGGTGTTATTTGGGGAGGGGTCCCCGTGTGTCGTTATTTGGGGAGGGGTCCCCGTGTGTTGTTATTTTGGGGAGGGGTCTCCGTGTGTTGTTATTTGGGGAGGGGTCCTGGCTGTTATTTGGGGAGGGGTCCCGGGTGTGTCGTTATTTGGGGAGGGGTCCCTGGGTGTTTGTTATTTGGGGAGGGGTCTCCGTGTGTCGTTATTTGGGAGGGGTCCCTGGGTGTTGTTATTTGGGGAGGGGTCGCGGGGGTCCCTGGCTGTTATTTTGAGGAGGGGTCCCTGATTTGGGGAGGGGTCCCGGGGGTCCCTGGCTGTTATTTGAGGAGGGGTCCCTGATTTGGGGAGGGGTCCCTGGGTGTTAATTTGGGGAGGGGTCCCGGGTGTGCTGTTATTTTGGGGAGGGGTCCCCGTGTGTCGTTATTTGAGGAGGGGTCCCCGGGTGTGTTGTTATTTGGGGAGGGGTCGCGGGGGTCCCTGGCTGTTATTTTGGGGAGGGGTCCCCGTCTGTCGTTATTTTGGGGAGGGGTCACTGGTGTTGTTATTTGGGGAGGGGTCCCGGGTGTGTTGTTATTTGGGGAGGGGTCGCGGGGGTCCCTGCTGTTATTTGGGGAGGGGTCCCCGTCTGTCGTTATTTGGGGAGGGGTCCCTGGGTGTTTGTTATTTGGGAGGGGTCTCCCAGTGTTATTTGGGGAGGGGTCGCGGGGTCCCTGGGTGTTTGTTATTTGGGGAGGGGTCCCTGGTGTTGTTATTTGAGGAGGGGTCGTTATTTTGGGGAGGGGTCGCGGGGGTCCCTGGCTGTTATTTGGGGAGGGCTCCCCGGGTGTGTTTGTTATTTTGGGGAAGGGTCCCCGTGTGTTATTTTGGGGAGGGGTCGCCGGTGTGTTGTTATTTGGTGAGGGGTCTCCGTGTGTTGTTATTTGGGGAGGGGTCGTTATTTGGGGAGGGGTCGCGGGGGTCCCGAGGCCGGGCGTCCCCTCGGCTCCGCGTATTCTCCAGCAATAACAGCGCGGCCGGAGGGATCCGTGTTACAGCCGGGAATACCCGGGGCCGGGGGGGGCAGACGGGGACCCCGCAATTGGGGAGGGGTCCCGGAGGGGTCCTGGGGGTCCTCGGGAATTGGGGAGGGGTCCCGGGGGTTTCAGGGAATTGGGGAGGGGTCCCGGGGGTCCCGCGGCCGGAGGGATCCGTGTTACAGCCGGGAATACCCGGGGCCGGGGGGGGCAGACGGGGACCCCCGAACTGGGGAGGGGTCCCGGGAATTGGGGAGGGGTCCCGGGAATTGGGGAGGGGTCCTGGGGGGTCTTGGGGGGGGCACGGGGCCGGGGGGCCAAAATGAGGGGACCCCAGGAATTGGGAGGGGTCCTGGGGGTCCTAGGGCCGGGTGGGGCCAGAATGGGACCCCGAATTGGGGAGGGGTCCTGGGGGGTCCTCGAAATTGGGGAGGGGTCCTGGGGGTCCTGGGGGGTCCTGGGGGGTCCCAAGAATTGGGGAGGGGTCCCGGGGTCCTGGTGCCGGGGGGGCCAACGGGGACCCCGGAATTGGGGAGGGGTCCTGGGGGGACCCCAAGAATTGGGGAGGGGTCCTGGGGGAGTCCTGGGGGTCCTGGGGGGTCCCGGGAATTGGGGAGGGGTCCAGGGGGGTCCTGGGGGTTCCCGGAATTGGGGAGGGGTCCTGGGGGGACCCTGCAATTGGGGAGGGGTCCTGGGGTTCCCGGATTTGGGGAGGGGTCCTTGGGGGGTCCTGGGGGGTTCTAGGAATTGGGGAGGGGGTCCTGGGGGTCTTAGGGGACCACAAGAATTGGGGGGGGTCCTGGGGGGGTCCGGGGGCCGGGGGGGCCAAACGGGGACCCCGGGAATTGGGGAGGGGTCCTGGGGATGTGGGGAGTTCTGGGAATTGGGGAGGGGTCCTGGGGGTTCCCGAATTGGGGAGGGGTCCTGGGGGGTCCCGGGAATTGGGGAGGGGGTCCTGGGGGGACCCCAAGAATTGGGGAGGGGTCCCGGGGGTCCTGGGGGCGGGGGGGCCAAACGGGGAACCCGGAATTGGGGAGGGGGGCCTGGGGGGGTCCTGGGGGATTCTGGGAATTGGGGAGGGGTCCTGGGGGGTCCCAGGTGGTCCTGGAGGGTCCCTGGGAATTGGGGAGGGGTCCTGGGGGACCCCAAGAATTGGGGAGGGGTCCTGGGGGGTCCTGGGAATGGGGGGATTTGGGGTCTGGGGGGGATTTGGGGTGGGGGTCTCAGAATTGAGGGGGGGGTTTGAAGATTTGGGGACACATCTCGTGAGAGTGTCCCAGAATTGATGGAGGGGGGGGGGGGGTCTCAGAATAAGGGGGGGGAGGGTCCCAGAATTGGGGGCGGGGTCTCAGGAATGGAGGCCCCGCCCCCTTTCAGCACCACGGACAGCCCCCAAAATCCCCCAAAATCCCCCCAAAAATCTCACAAAAACCTCACCAAGATCCCCCAAAATCCGCCAAAAATCCCCAAAATCCCCCCAAAAAATCCCCCCAAAATCTCATCAAGATCCCCCCAAATCTTCCAAAAAATCCCCCAAAATTCACCGAAATCCCCCCAAAATCCCCCCCAAAATCCCCCAAAAATCTCAGAAAATCTCACCAAAATCCCCCCAAAATTCGCCAAAAATCCCCCCAAAAAATCCCCCCAAAATCCCCCCAAAATCCCCCAAAATCCCCAAAAATCCCCCCAAAATCCCCCCAAAATTCCCCCCAAATCCCCCCAAAATCCCCCAAAATTCCCCCAAAATCCCCCCAAAATCCCCCCAAAATTCCCCCAAAATCCCCCAAAATCCCCCCAAAACCCCTCCAAATCCACCCCCAAATTCACCAAAACCCCCCCAAATCTCCCCAAAACCCCTCCAAGACCCCCCCAAATTCACCAAAACCCCAAAAAATCTCCCCAAATCCCCCAAAACCCCCCAAAACCTCACCGAGACCCCCCAAAAATTCAAGAAAAATCCTCCCAAATCCCCCCAAAATCCGCCGCAAAATTGACCACAACGCCCCAAAATTGATCCAAAATTCCCCAAAATTCAACAAAACGCCCCAAAATTTTCCCAAAGCGCCCCAAAATCCCCGGATCCCCCCAAACCCCCCGGGCCCCCCCACTCACCCTCGGCCGCCGGAGCCGCGCCCGCCCCGCCGCAGTCCCGGGGGGCGGGGCCTGACGTGGCCACGCCCACAAAGCACGCCCCCCATAACAAGCCACGCCCCCTCCGTTCCGGCACAGCCGCAGTCCGAGGGGGCGGGGTTTTACGTGGCCACGCCCACAACGCGCATCCCCGTCTCAAGCCACGCCCCCTCTATGTCGCCACAGCCTGAGGGGGCGTGGCCTGGCGTGACCACGCCCACAAAGCACATCCCCCTTACAAGCCACGCCCCCTCCGAGTCGGCACAGCCGCAGTCCGGGGGGGCGGGGTTTTACGTGGCCACGCCCACAACGCGCATCCCCGTCGCAAGCCACGCCCCCTCTATGTCGGCACAGCCGCAGTTTGAGAGGGCGGGGTTTTACGTGGCCACGCCCACAAAGGACACCCCGTCTTACAAGCCACGCCCCCTCCGTTCGGCACAGCCGCAGTTTGAGAGGGCGGGGTTTTACGTGGCCACGCCCACAACGCGCATCCCCGTAGCAGGCCACGCCCCTTCTATGTCGGCACAGCCCCGAGGGGGCGGGGGCTGACGTGGCCACGCCCACAACGCGCATCCCCGTCGCAAGCCACGCCCCCTCTATGTCGCCACAGCCAGAGGGGCGGGGCCTGACGTGACCACGCCCACAAAGCGCATCCCCCATAACAAGCCACGCCCCCTCCGTGGCGGCACAGCCGCAGTTTGAGGGGCGGGGTTTTACGTGGCCACGCCCACAACGCGCATCTCCGTCGCAAGCCACGCCCCCTCTATGTCGGCACAGCCGCAGTCCGAGGGGGCGGGGGCTGGCGTGAACACGCCCACAAAGCACATTCCCACTTACCAGCCACGCCCCCTCCGTATCGGCACAGCCGCAGTTTCAAGGAGGCGTGGCCTGACGTGACCACGCCCACAAACAGCGTCTCCTTCGCAAGCCACGCCCCCTCGGTGCCCGCACCGCCGCTGTTTGAGTGGGCGGGGCCTGACTTGACCACGCCCATAATGCACACACCCCCCCACACACACGCCCCTTCCAGCGTCCACCCCGCCGCAGACGTGGGGGGCGTGGCCTGATATGACCACGCCCCCTTCAGTGCCTGCCCATCACAGCATGAGGGGCGTGGCCTGTCTTGACTGTGCCCGTCAAGCCCCGCCCCCAAACCCGCCCATTTTAAAAAAGAGGCGTGGTTTGAATTTGACCACGCCCCCTCGCTGCCGCAGTCACGGGGCGAGGCTTTCATGGCCACGCCCACTCCACGCGCGCCGGTGGAACCACGCCCATTTCCGGTCACGATAACAAAGCCACGCCCACCGCTAGCCCAGCCCGCTCCCATTGGCTGCCTGCGGGCACGTGGGGTTTGGCCACGCCCCTTTTCTAGAGGTGGAAATTCCCCCCAAATTCACCAAAATTCACCAAAATTCTCCCCAAATCCCCCCCAAAATCGTCCCAAATTACCCCAAAAATCCCAAAAAATCCCCCCAAAATCTCACCAAAACCCCCCAAAAATCTCCCAAAATTCATCAAAATCCCTCAAATTCCCCCAAAATCTCACCAAAACCCCCCCAAAAATCTCCCCAAATTCATCAAAATCCCTCAAATCCCCCCAAAATCTCACCAAAACCCCCAAAAATCTCCCAAAATTCATCAAAATCCCTCAAATCCCCCCAAAAACCTCCCCAAATGCCCCCCAAATCTCCCCAAAATTCACCTAATCCGCCCCAAATCCACCCAAAATTCACCAAATCCCCCCAAATCCCCCAAAATTCCCCAAATTCCTCCCAAACTCCCCAAAATTCCCCAAATTCCCCCCAAATCCCCCCAAAATCCCCCAAAATTTCCCAAATTTCCCCCAAATTCTCCAATCAGACACGGGGGGGGGGGGGGAGGGGTCAGACAAAGCCGCTTTATTGCCCCTCCCCCACCCCCAAAAAAATCCCTCCCCCCCCCCCCCCCCCCAAATTTCAGAATTTCCCAAATTTTGGGATCCCAAATTTTCAGAATTCCCCGAATTTTAGGAAAGTCCAAATTTTTGGGTTCCCAAATTTCCACATTCCCAAAATTCTGGGACTCCAAATTTTTTGGGGTTCCCAAATTTCAGGATCCTCAAATTTTGGGAATCCCAAATTTAAAGGCTCCAAATTTCAGGATCCCAAATTCCAAAATTCCCCAAATTTTGGGATTCCTAAATTTCAGGATCCTCAAATTTTGGGGATTACAAATTCCAAAATTCCCCAAATTTTGGGATCCCAAATTTCAGGATCCTCAACTTTTGGGATCCCAAATCCCCAAATTTTGGGCTCCCAAATTAAAAGGCCCTCAAATTTTTTGGGGGGTTCCCAAATTCCAAAATAAATTCCCCCAAATTTTTTGGGATCCCAAATTTCAGAATTCCCCAATTTTTGTGGTTCCCAAATTTCAAAATTCCCCGAATTTTGGGATCCCAAATTTCAGAATTTCTCAATTTTTGGGGCTCCCAAATTTCAGAACTCCCCAAATTTTGGATCCCAAATTTCAGAACTCCCCAAATTTTGGGATCCCAAATTCCAAAATAAATTCCCCCCAATTTTTTGGGATCCCGAGTTTTCCGTCTCCTCAGTTTTGGGGTTCCCGGTTTTTGGGGTTCCGGATTTGGGGCTCTCTCAGGTCACCGCTGGGAACTCCGCCCGACGCACCTGGGGGGGACAGGGGGAGGTCACCCCAAATTTTGGGGTCCCTTTTCTTCGGGGGTTTCCCTTCCACCATTTTTGGGGTCCTCGCTCCCTTTTTGGGGTCCCTCCCCTCATTTTTGGGGGTTTCCCCCCATTTTTGGGGTCCCTTTTTGGGGTCCCTGCCCCATTTTTGGGGTCCCTTTTTGGGGTCCCTGCCCCATTTTTGGGGGTTCCCCCTCATTTTTGGGGTTAATTTTTGGGGTCCCTCCCCCGGTTTTTTGGGTCGGTTTTTGGGGTCCCTCCCCATTTTTGGGTCCCTTTTTGGGGTTAAATTTTTGGGGTCCCTCCCCATTTTTGGGGCCCTTTTTGGGGTCCCTCCCCCATTTTTGGGGTCGGTTTTTGGGGTCCCTCCCCATTTTTGGGGTCCCTTTTTGGGGTTAATTTTTAAGGTCCCTCCCCATTTTTGAGGTCCCTTTTTGGGGTCCCTCCCCATTTTTGGGGTCAATTTTTGGGGTCCCTCCCCGTTTTTGGGGTCCCTTTTTGGGGTCCCTCCCCGTTTTTGGGGTCCCTTTTTGGGGTTCATTTTTGGGGTCCCTCCCCCCATTTTTGGGGCCCTTTTTGGGGTCAATTTTTGGGGTCCCTCCCCCCATTTTGGGGTCGGTTTTTGGGTCGGTTTTTGGGGTCCCTCCCCCCATTTCTGGGGTCGGTTTTTGGGGTCCCTCCCCATTTTTGGGGGCCCTTTTTGAGGTCAATTTAGGGGTCCCTTCCCCCCAATTTTTGGTGTCAGTTTTTGGGGTCCCTCCCCATTTTGGGGTCGGTTTTTGGGGGTCCCTCCCCCCATTTTTGGGTCCCTTTTTGGGGTCGGTTTTTGGGGTTCCCCCCCATTTTTGGGTCGGTTTTTGGGGTCCCTCCCCGCATTTTTGGGGTCGGTTTTTGGGGTCCCTCCCCCCATTTTTGGGGTCCCGTTTTGGGGGTCCCTCCCTCATTTTTGGGGGTTCCCCCCATATTTGGGGTCCCTTTTTGGGGTCCTTCCCCCATTTTTGGGGCCCCTCCCCCATTTTTGGGGTCCCTTTTTGGGGTTTATTTTTGGGGTCCCCCCCGTTTTTTGGGGTCGGTTTCTGGGGGTCCCTCCCCGTTTTTTGGGGTTAATTTTTGGGGTCCCTCCCCCCGGTTTTGGGTCCCTTTTTGGGGTCAATTTTTGGGGTCTCTCCCCTCATTTTTGGGGTCGGTTTTTGGGGTCCCTCCCCGTTTTTTGGGGTTTATTTTTGGGGTCCCTCCCCCCATTTTTGGGGTCGGGTTTTGGGGGTCCCTCCCCCATTTTTAGGGTCCCTTTTTGGGGTCCCTTCCCCATTTTTAGGGGTTCCCCCCATTTTTGGGGTCGGTTTTTGGGGTCCCTGCCCTCATTTTGGGGGGTTCCCCCCCATTTTTGAGGTCCCTTTTTGGGGTCCCTCCCCTCCTTTTTGGGGTAAATTTTGGGGTCGGTTTTTGGGGTCCCTCCCAGTTTGTGGGGTCAATTTTTGGGGTCCCTCCCCCATTTTTGGGGCCCTTTTTGAGGTCAATTTTTGGGGTCCCTCCCCAGTTTTGGGGTCCCTTTTTGGGGTTCCTCCCCCCATTTTTGGGGTCGGTTTTTGGGGATCCCTCCCCATTTTTGGGGTCGGTTTTTGGGGGTCCCCCCCATTTTTGGGGCCTTTTTTGGGGTTAATTTTTGGGGTCCCTCCCCCATTTTTGGGGTCCCTTTTTGGAGTCCCTCCCCCCCTTTTTGGGGGTCCCTCCCCCCATTTTTGGGGTCCCTCCCCCACTTTTTGGGGGTTTCCCCCCCCCCATTTTTGGGGCCCTTTTTGGGGTCCCTTTTTGGGGTCCCTCCCCATTTTTGGGGGTCCCCCCCCATTTTTGGGGTCCCTTTTTGGGGTCCCTGCCCTCATTTTGGGGGGTTCCCCCCCATTTTTGGGGTCGGTTTTTGGGGTCCCTCCCCGTTTTTTGGGGTTAATTTTTGGGGTCCCCCCCCATTTTTAGGGTCGGTTTTTGGGGTCCCCCCCCATTTTTGGGGTCGGTTTTTGGGGGTCCCTCCCTTCATTTTTGGAGCCCTTTTTGGGGTCAATTTTTGGGGTCCCTCCCCAACTTTTTGGGGTCCATTTTTGGGGTTCCCTCCCCATTTTTGGGGTCGGTTTTTGGGGTTCCTCCCCATTTTTGGGGGTCCCTCACCATTTTTGGGGTCAATTTTTGGGGTCCCTCCCCATTTTTGGGGTCCCTTTTTGGGGTCGGTTTCTGGGGGTCCCTCCCATTTTTTGGGTCCCTTTTTGGGGTCGATTTTTGGGGTCCCTCCCCATTTTTGGGGTCGGTTTTTGGGGTCCATTTTTGGGGTCGGTTTTTGGGGTCCCCTCCCCATTTTTGGGGCCCTTTTTGGGGTCGGTTTTTGGGGTCCCCCCCGTTTTTGGGGTCCCTCACCTGGCTGACGCTGATCTCCTCCAGGGGGGGTTGGGCGCTCTGGGGGGGCAGCTCGGGGGGGGCTCGGGGGGGTCCCCCCCCACCCCAAATCCCCCCCCTGGTTCTGGAAGTTTCCGACCACGCAGGTGACCTGGGGGAGGGGCGGAATTGGGAATTTGGGGGGATTTGGGGGGATTTTGGGGAATTTGGGGGGATTTTGGGGGGGATTTAGGGGGAATTTGGGGGGATTTTGGGGGGGATTTTGGGGAATTTTTGGGGAATTTGGGGGGATTTGGGGGGAATTTGGGGGGATTTGAGGGAATTTTGGGGAATTTTTGGGGGGAATTTGGGGGGATTTGAGGGAAATTTGGGAGATGTGAGGGAAATTTGGAAGAATTTTGAGGGAATTTGGGGGGATTTTGGGGGGATTTGAGGGAATTTGGGCGAATTTTGGGGGAATTTGGGGGGATTTTGGGGATTTGGGGGAATTTTGGAGGAATTTTGGGGGAATTTGGGGAGATTTGGGGGGGGATTTGGGGGAATTTTGGGGGTGATTTTGGGGGAATTTGGGGGGATTTGAGGGAATTTGGGGGGAATTTTTTGGGAGAATTTGGGGGAATTTTGGGGGAATTTGGGGGGATTTGGGGGAATTTTGGGGGGAATTTTGGGGGAATTTGGGGAGATTTGGGGGGAATTTGGGGGGATTTTGGGGGAATTTTGGGGAGTTTTTTGGGAAGTTTTGGGGAATTTTTGGGGGGGATTTGGGGGAATTTTTGGAGGGGATTTGGGGAATTTTTGGGGGGGATTTTGGGGAATTTGGGGGGTTTGAGGGAATTTGGAATTTGGGGGGAATTTTTGGGGAGAATTTGGGGGGATTTGAAAGAATTTGGGGGGAATTTTGGGGAATTTTTGGGGGAATTTGGGGGATTTTTGGGGGGGATTTTGGGGGGAATTTTGGGGAATTTTTGTGGGGAATTTGGGGGGATTTTGGGGAGATTTTTGGGATTTTTTCGGGATTTTTTTCAGGGATTTTATGGTCTTTGGGATTCAGGATTTTTCGGGGTGATTTTTTTGGGATTTTCTCACCAGG
The DNA here is from genome assembly GCA_031885435.1 of Passerculus sandwichensis. NCBI lineage: Eukaryota > Metazoa > Chordata > Aves > Passeriformes > Passerellidae > Passerculus > Passerculus sandwichensis. Next base: position 8,230,101 of record CM063157.1, on the reverse strand, counting down.
AAGGCGGCGATGGCGGTGCCGCACAGGAACCTGGGGGAGGTTTTGGGGTGGAATTTTGGGGGATTTTTTGGGGATTTTTTCGGGATTTTTTCAGGATTTTTTCAGGATTTTTTCGGGATTTTTTGGGGATTTTTTGGGGATTTTTTTGGGGATTTTTTTCATGGATTTTTTCAGGGATTTTTGGGGGTGATTTTTGGGATTTTCTCACCAGGAAGGCGGCGATGGCGGTGCCGCACAGGAACCTGGGGGAGGTTTTGGGGTGGAATTTTGGGGGATTTTTTCGGGATTTTTTCGGGATTTTTTGGGGATATTTTTGGGATTTTTTTCGGGATTTTTTCGGGATTTTTTTGTGATTTTTTCGGGATTTTTCGGGATTTTTTCGGGATTTTTCCGGAATTTTTTCGGGGATTTTTTGGGGATTTTTTCGAGATTTTTCGGGATTTTTGGGGGATTTTTTTCATGGATTTTTTCAGGGATTTTTGGGGTGATTTTTTTGGGATTTTCTCACCAGGAAGGCGGCGATGGCGGTGCCGCACAGGAAGCCGGGGGGGGTTTTGGGGTGGAATTTTGGGGCATTTTTTCGGGGATTTTTCGGGATTTTTGGGGGATTTTTTTCAGGGATTTTTTCAGGGATTTTTCGGGGTGATTGTTGGGATTTTCTCACCAGGAAGGTGGCGATGGCGGTGCCGCACAGGAAGCTGGGGGAGGTTTTGGGGTGGAATTTTGGGGAATTTTTTGGGGATTTTTTGGGGATTTTTTCGGGATTTTTTTGGGATTTTTCCGGGATTTTTTCGGTATTTTTCGGGATTTTTTGGGGATTTTTCCGGGATTTTTTCGGGATTTTTTCGGGATTTTTTCGGGATTTTTCGGGATTTTTCGGGGATTTTTTCCAGGGATTTTTTCTGGGATTTTTCTGGGGGGTGTTTTGGGATTTTTGGGATTTTCTCACCAGGAAGGCGGCGATGGCGGTGCCGCACAGGAAGCCCCCCAGGACCCCTCCCCAGCTGTTGCGGTGCTCGGCCACGCGCAGCGCCCCCAGCAGGAACGGGGGGGCCGCGAACCCCAAAACGGCCGCGGGCTTGGCCAGGCGGGAGCCCCCACCCCGCCAGGCCAGGGTCACGTACAGCTGGAAGGGGAGAAGAGACAGAATTAGCCCAAAAAATACAAAAAAATCAAAACAAACCACCAAAAATAGCCCAAAAATAACCCAAAAACTGCCCCCACCCCGCCAGGCCAGGGTCACGTACAGCTGCAAGGGGGGAATGGAGAGAATTAGCCCAAAAATACCCCAAAATACCAAAAAAACAACCCAAAAATACCCCAAAAACTGCCCCAAAAACTGCCCCAAAAATACCCCAGAAACTGCCCCCACCCCGCCAGGCCAGGGTCACGTACAGCTGCAAGGGGAAACGGAGAGAATTAGCCCAAAAATACCCCAAAATCCAAAAAAACCACCCCAAAAATAGCCCAAAAACTGCCCCCACCCCGCCAGGCCAGGGTCACGTACAGCTGGAAGGGGAGAATGGAGAGAATTAGCCCAAAAAATACAAAAAATCCCAAAAAAAACACCCCAAAAATACCACAAAATCAAAAAAAAAACACCCCAAAAAAACTGCCCCAAAAATAACCCAAAAACTGCCCCAAAAATACCCCAAAAACTGCCCCAAAAACTGCCCCAAAAATATCCCAAAAACTGCCCAAAAAATAACCCAAAAACTGCCCCCAAAATACCCCAAAAACTGCCCCAAAAATACCCCCAAAACTGCCCCCACCCCGCCAGGCCAGGGTCACGTACAGCTGGAAGGGGAGAACGGAGAAAATTAGCCCAAAAAATACCCCAAAATCCCAAAAAAACAACCCAAAAATACCCCAAAAACCACCCCCAAAATACCCCAAAAACTGCCCCAAAAATACCCGAAAAATACGCCAAAAATACCACCAAAACTGCCCCAAAAATACCGAAAAATACCCCAAAAATACCACCAAAACTGCCCCAAAAATACCCTAAAAATACCCAAAAAAACTGTTCCAAAATACCCCAAAAACCACCCCAAAAATACCCCAAAAACTGCCCCAAAAACTGCCCCAAAAGTACCCCCAAAATACGCCAAAAATACCCCAAAAACTGCCCCCACCCCGCCAGGCCAGGGTCACGTACAGCTGGAATGGGGAATGGACAGAATTAGCCCAAAAAATACAAAAAATCCAAAAAAACACCCCAAAAATACCCCAAAACTGCCCCCACCCCGCCAGGCCAGGGTCACGTACAGCTGCAACGGGGAACGGAGAGAATCAGCCCAAAAAGTACAAAAAAATCCCAAAAAAACTACCCAAAATACCCCAAAAACTGCCCCAAAAATACCCGAAAAATACGCCAAAAATACCACCAAAACTGCCCCAAAAATACCCGAAAAATACCCCAAAATACCCCCAAAACTGCCCAAAATACCCTAAAAATACCCAAAAAAACTGTTCCAAAATATTCCAAAAATACCCCAAAAACCACCCCAAAAATACCCCAAAAACTGCCCCAAAAACTGCCCCAAAAATACCCCCAAAATACCCCAAAAACTGCCCCAAAAACTGCCCCCACCCCGCCAGGCCAGGGTCACGTACAGCTGGAACGGGGAATGGACAGAATTAGCCCAAAAAATACAAAAAAAATCCCAAAAAACACCCTAAAAGTACCCCAAAAATACCCCAAAAAACCCCAAAAAACCACCCCCAAAATACCCCAAAAACTGCCCCAAAAATAACCCAAAAATACCCTAAAAATACCCCAAAAACACCCCAAAAACTGCCCTAAAAATACCCCAAAAACTGCCCCAAAAGCACCCCAAAAATACCCCACAAACTGCCCCAAAAATACCCCAAAAACTGCAACCCCAAATGGACCCCAAATGCCCCCCAAAAACCCCAAATCCCCCATAAAGCCCAAACAGACCCCAAATAAATCCCCAAATTAATTCCAATAAATCTCAAATAAATCCCCAAATAAATCCCAAATAAATCCCCAAATTAATTCCAATAAATCCCAAACAAACCCCCAAATAAAACCCAAATAAACCCAAAGAAATGGCAATAAATCCCGGGGAAAAAAAACCCAAATAAACCCCAAAAAACCCCAAATAAACCCCCCCAAAAACCCCAAATAACCCCCCAAAAAAACCCAAATAAATCCTGAATAATCCCATATAAACCCCCAAAACCCCAAATAAACCCCAAATACATCCCAGCAAACCCCACATGACCCCCAGATAATCCCATATAAACCCCAAAAAACCCCAAATAAACCCCAAAAAACCCCAAATAACCCAAATAAAACCCCAATAAACCCCCCAAAACACCCAAATAAACCCAAATAAACCCTGAACAATCTCATATAGACCCCAAATAAACCCCAAATACACCCCAGCAAACCCCACATAACCCCCAAACAAACCGCCAAATAACCCCGAATAAATCGATATAAAGCCCTATAAAACCCATACAACCCACCCCAAAAACCCCCAAAAAAAACCCCAAAAACCCCGAAAAAAACCCCAAAAACCCCAAAATCCCCCAAATTCACCCCAAACTCACCCCCGCGAAGGCGCCGGCGTAGGCCCCGAGCGCCGCCTCCTTGCAGGGGAAATCCCTGCGACCCCAAATGCACCCCAAATCCCCCCAAAAAACCCCAAATCCCCCATAAACCCCAAATAGACCCCAAATAAACCGGGAGTAAATCCCAATAAATCTCAAATAAATCCCAACTAAATCCCAACTAAATCCCAAATAAACCCCAAATAAACCCCCAATAAATCCCAAATAAACCCCAACTAAATCCCATATAAGCCTCCAAATAAATCCCAAATAACCCCCAATAAATCCCAAATAAATCCCAAATAAACCCACAAATAAAACCCAAATAAACCCAAAGAAATGGCAATAAATCCCCAAAAAAAACCCAGATAAACCCCAAAAAACCCCAAATAAAGCCCGAAACCCCCAATAAACCCCCCCAAAAAACCCAAATAAATCCTGAATAATCCCATATAAACCCCCAAAACCCCAAATAAACCCCAAATACATCCCAGCAAACCCCACATGACCCCCAGATAATCCCATATAAACCCCAAAAAACCCCAAATAAACCCCAAAAAACCCCAAATAAACCCCAAAAAACCCCAAATAACCCAAATAAAACCCCAATAAACCCCCCAAAACACCCAAATAAACCGAAATAAACCCAAATAAATCCTGAACAAACCCATAAAAACCCCAAAAAAACCCCAAATACACCCCAGCAAACCCCACATAACCCCCAAATAATCCCATATAAACCCCCAGTAACCCCCCCAAATCCCCTATAAACCTCACCCAAACACCCCAAAAAAAACCCAAAAAAATCAAAATAACCCCCAAAAAAACCCCAAAATCCCCGAAATTCACCCCAAAACCTCGCACCTACCCCACCGAAGGCGCCGGCGTAGGCCCCGAGTGCCGCCTCCTTGCAGGGGAAATCCCTGCGACCCCAAATCCCCCCAAAAAACCCCAAATCCCCCATAAACCCCAAATAGACCCCAAATAAACTGGGAGTAAATCCCAATAAATCCCAAATAAATCCCAACTAAATCCCAACTAAATCCCAAATAAACCCCAAATAAACCCCCAATAAATCCCAAATAAACCCCAACTAAATCCCATATAAGCCTCCAAATAAATCCCAAATAACCCCCCAATAAATCCCAAATAAACCCCAATAAATCCCAAATAAACCCCAACTAAATCCCATATAAAACCCCAACAAATCCCAAATAAATCCCAACTAAATCCCAATAAATCCCAAATAAACCCCAAATAATCCCACATAACCCCTATAAAACCCCTATGAACACCCCCAAAAAAAAACTCAAAACCCCAAAACCACCCCAAAAACCCCCAAAAACCCCAAATTCACCCCAAAAATGATCAAAACCTCACCCCCGCGAAGGCGCCGGCGTAGGCCCCGAGCGCCGCCTCCTTGCAGGGGAAATCCCTGCGGGCCGCGGCCACGGCCGGGGGGTCCCCGGAGCAGGGGGAGCCCCCCGGGGGCACGAACCGGGGAGGGGTCCCGGGGGTCCCGGGGGTCCCTCCGGGGGTCCCGGGTGGGGAGGGGGTCCCGGGGGTCCCGGGGGTCCCTCCGGGGGTCGCCCCGCAGCCCAGCGCGCTGTAATTGGGGCGGCACACGGCCAGGAAATGCGGGGCGGGGGTCCCCAGCACCACCTGGCCCGCGTTGGCGAAGATGGCCGTGGCCAGCAGGCCGAAGGAGAACACGCCTGGAGAAAGGGGGAAAATGGGGTGAAAAATGGGGATTTAGGGTAAAAATGGGGATATTGGGGGCTAAAAGGGGTGTTTGGGGAAAAAAAGGGAATTTTGGGGAGAAAAATGGGGATTTTGTGGCGAAAAACAGGACTTTTGAGGGGGTAAAAAGGGGATTTTTGGGAGGGCAAACGGGGATTTTTGGGGAGAATTTATGAGGCGAAAATGGCGATTTTTGAGGGAGAATAATGGGATTTTTGGGGGGAATTTATGAGGTGAAAATGGCGATTTTTGAGGGAGAATAATGGGATTTTTGAGGGAAAATGGGATTTTTTGGGGGTAAATATGAGGGTTTTGGGGGGTAAAATGAGATTGAGGGCGGGGGTCCCCAGGACCACCTGGCCCGCGTTGGCGAAAATGGCCGTGGCCAGCAGGCCGAAGGAGAAGACGCCTGGAGGGGGGGAAAATGGGAAATTTTGGGGTGAAAAAAGGAGATTTTGGGGTTTTTGGAGAGAAAAATGGCGAATTGGGGAGTGAAAATGGGATTTTTGGGGGAAAATGGGATTTTTGGGGGGTAAAATGAGATTTGGGGAGGGACACGGGCAGGAAATGGGGGGCGGGTTCCCCAGAACGAAAATGGCTGTGGCCAGCAGGCCGAAGGAGAACACGCCTGGGGAGGGGGGAAAATGGGAAATTTTGGGGTGAAAAATGGGGATTTTGGGGTGAAAAATGGGGATTTTGGGGTTTTTTGGGGGTAAAAGGGGTGTTTGGGGAAAAAAAAGGGGTTTTTTGGGGAAAATTTGGAATTTTCGGCGGGATTTTGTGGCGAAAATCAGGATTTTTAAGGGGGGGAAAATGGGATTTTTGAGAGGGCAAAAGGGGATTTTCGGGGAGAATTTATGAGGTGAAAATGGCGATTTTTGAGGGAGAATAATGGGATTTTTGGGGGGAAAATGGGACTTTCGGGGAGAATTTATGAGGTGAAAATGGCGATTTTTGAGGGAGAATAATGGGTTTTTTGGGGGGAATTTGTGAGGTGAAAATGGCGATTTTTGAGGGAGAATAACGGGATTTTAGGGGGAAAAGTGGGATTTTCGGGGAGAATTTATGAGGTGAAAATGGCGATTTTTGAGGGTGAATAATGGGATTTTTGAGGGAGAATAATGGGATTTTTTTGGGGGAAAAATGTCGATTTTTTGGGGGTAAATATGAGGGTTTTGGGGGGTAAAATGAGATTTGGGGCGGGACACGGGCAGGAAATGGGGGGCGGGGGTCCCCAGAAGGAAGATGGCCGTGGCCAGCAGGCCGAAGGAGAACACGCCTGGAGAGGGGGGAAAATGGGGTGAAAAATGGGGATTTTGGTAAAAATGGAGGTTTTGGGGTGTAAAAGGGGTGTTTGGGGAAAAAAAAGGGATTTTTTTTGGGAAAAATTTGGAATTTTCGGGGGAAAAATGGGGATTTGGGGGTGAAAAACAGGACTTTTAAGGGGGAAAAGTGGGATTTTTGGGGCAATTTATGAGGTGAAAATGGCGATTTTTGAGGGAGAATAATGGGATTTTTGGGGGAAAATGGGATTTTTCGGGGAGAATTTATGAGGTGAAAATGGCGATTTTTGAGGGAGAATAATGGGATTTTTGGGAGGGCAAAAGGGGATTTTCGGGGAGAATTTATGAGGTGAAAATGGCGATTTTTGAGGGAGAACAATGGGATTTTTGGGGGAAAATGGGGTTTTCGGGAGAATTTATGAGGTGAAAATGGCGATTTTTGAGGGAGAATAATGGGATTTTTGAGGGAAAATGGGGTTTTTAGGGGGTAAATATGAGGGTTTTGGGGGGTAAAATGAGATTGGGGGCGGCACACGGGCAGGAAATGGGGGGCGGGGGTCCCCAGGACCACCCTGGCAAAAATGGCCAACTTCCCCAAATCCCCCTCAGACCCCCCCAAATCCCCCCAAATCCCCCTCAGACCCTCCCATATCCACCCAAGACCCCCCAAACTCCCCCAAATCCCCCCTAAATTCCCCCAAAATCCCCACAGACCCCCCTCAAGTCCCCCAAATTCCCACAAAAAACCCCCCTAAAAGCCCCCAAATCCCCCTCAGACCCCCCAAATCCCCCCAAAACCACCCTCAGACCCTTCCAGGACCCCCAAATCCCCCCCGGATACCCCGAAAATCCCCCCAAATCCCCCCAAATCCCCCTCAGAACCCCCAAATCCTTCTCAGACCCCTTCCAGGACCCCCAAATCCCCCTCAGACCCCCCAAATCCCCCCTAAATCCCCCCAAAACCACCCTCAGACCCCCCAAATCCCCCTCAGAAACCCCAAATCCCCCTCAAACCCCTTCCAGGACCCCCAAATCCCCCACAAATCCCCCTCAGACCCTTCCAGGACCCCCAAATCCCCCCCAGATACCCCGAAATCCCCCCTAAATCCCCCTAAATCCCCCTCAGACCCTTCCAGGACCCCCAAATCCCCCCCAAATCCCCCTCAGACCCCCCAAATCCCCCCTAAATCCCCCCCAAATCCCCCCCAGACCCTTCCAGGACACCCAAATCCCCCTCAGACCCCCCTCAAACGCCCCCAGACCCCCCTTGAGTCCCCCAAATTCCCACAAAGGCCCGCCTCAAACCCCCCAAATTCCCCTCAGACCCCCTCTGGGACCCCCAAATCCCCCTCAAACCCCCCAAATCCCCCCCAAATTCCCCCTCGAATCCCTCCCAAGCCCCCCCCAGACTCCCCAAATCCCCCAAATCCCCCCAGACCCCCCAAATCCCCCTCAGACCCTTCCAGGACCCCCAAATCCCCCCCAGATACCCCGAAAATCCCCCTCAGACCCCTCCAGGAGCCCCAAATCCCCCCTCAGACCCCCCCAAATCCCCCCTAAATCCCCCTCAGAACCCCCAAATCCCCCTCAGACCCCCCAAATCCCCCCCTAAATCCCCCAAATCCCTCTCATACCCTTCCAGGACCCCCAAATCCCCCTCAGACCCCCCAAATCCCCCCAAATCCCCCCAAAACCAACCTCAGACCCTTCCAGGAGCCCCAAATCCCCCCCGGATACCCCGAAAATCCCCCCAACTCCCCCTCAGACCCCCCCAAATCCCCCCTAAATCCCCCTCAGAACCCCCAAATCCCCCTCAGACCCTTCCAGGAGCCCCAAATCCCCCCTAAATCCCCCCAAATCCCCCTCAGACCCCCCCAAATCCCCCCCAAATCCCCCCAAATCCCCCTCAGACCCTTCCAGGACCCCCCAAATCCCCCCCAAATCCCCCTCAGACCCCCCCAATCTCCCTCAAATCCCCCCCAGACCCTTCCAGGACCCCCCCCAAACGCCCCCAGACCCCCCCCGCGCCCCCTCCTCACCGAGGAACCTCAGCAGCCTCCTGAGGGGCGCCCCCCGCTCGCAGCTCCGGGCCCAGCGCTGGGGGGGGGCGCGACCCCCCCGGGACCCCCCCAGGCGGCCCAGGAGCTCCCCCACGGCCATCTGTGTGGGGAGGGGGCGTCAGGGACCCCAAAATACCCAAAAATCCCCCCAAAAACCCCAAAAATTCCCCCAAAATTCCACCCCAAAATCACCCCAATAATCCCCCCCAAAACCCCAAAAATCCCCCCAAAAAACCCCAAAAAATCCCCTCAAAAACCTCGAAAATCCCCCAAAAATCCCCCCCAAAACCCCCAAAATCCCCCCAAAACCCCCAAAAAAATCCCTTCAAAAATCCTCAAAAATCCCCCCAAAATTCCACCCAAAATCCCCCAAAATCACCCCGGGACCCCCCCAGGCGGCCCAGGAGCTCCCCCAGCGCCATCTGTGTGGGGAGGGGGCGTCAGGGACCCCAAAATACCCAAAAATCCCCCCAAAAAACACCAAAAATCCCCCCAAAATCCTCCCAGGAGCTCCCCCACGGCCATCTGAGTGGGGAGGGGGCGTCAGCGACCCAAAAAATACCCAAAAATCCCCCCAAAATCCCCCCGGGACCCCCCAAAATCCCTTTTTAACCCTCCCAAAAACCCCCCAGGACCCCCCAACCCCCCCCAGACCCATTTTAACCCCCCAGGACCCCCCCCAAAACCCCATTTTAACCCCCCCAATCCCACTTTTAACGCCTCTTTAACCCCCCCAGACCCATTTTAACCCCTCAAGCACCCCCCAAACCCCTCCTTAAGCCCCCCAAAATCCCATTTTAACCCCCCCAGACCCCATTTTAACTCCCCCAGACCCATTTTAACCCCTCAAGGACCCCTCAAACCCCTCTTTAAGCCCCCAAAACCCCATTTTAACCCCTCAAGGACCCCCCAAAATCCCATTTCCACCCCCCCAGACCCATTTTAACCCCCCAGGACCCCCCAAAACCCCATTTAACCCCCCAAGGACCCCCCAAAAATCCATTTTAACCCCCCAGACCCATTTTAACCCCTCTAGGACCCCCCTGGACCCCCCCAAATCCCATTTTAACCCCCCAGGACCCCCCAGACCCATTTTAACCCCCCCAAAACCCCAGTTTAACCCCCCCAGATCCATTTTAACCTCCCCAATCCCCCTTTTAACCCCATTTTAACCCCCCAGACCCATTTTAAGCCCCCCAAAACCCCATTTTAACCGCCCCGAGACCCCCCCAAAATCCCATTTTAACCCCCCCAATCCCACTTTTAACCCCTTTTTAACCCCCCCAAAACCCCATTTTAACCCCCCCAGACCCATTTTAGCCCCCCCAGACCCATTTTAGCCCCCCCAGACCCATTTTGACCCCCCCAATCCCACTTTTAACCCCCCCAAAATCCCATTTTAAGCCCCCCCGACCCATTTTAACCCCCCCAAACCCCATTTTAACCCCCCCGAGACCCCCCAAAACCCCATTTTAACTCCCCCAATCCCACTTTTAACCCCTCTTTAACCCTCCCAATCCCACTTTTAACCCCTCTTTAACCCCCCCAAAATCCCATTTTAACCCCCCCAGACCCCATTTTAACCCCCCAGACCCCTCTTTAACCCCCCCAGACCCATTTTAACCCCCCCAATCCCACTTTTAACCCCTCTTTAACCCCCCAGACCCCCCCAAATCCCATATCCCATTTTAACCCCCCCAAAATCCCATTTTAACCCCTCAAGGACCCCCCTGGACCCCCCCAAACCCCATTTTAACCCCCCCAATCCCACTTTTAACCCCTCTTTAACCCCCCCAGACCCATTTTAACCCCCCCAGACCCATTTTAACCCCCCCAATCCCCCTTTTAACCCCTCTTTAACCCCCCAGCCCCCATTTTAACCCCTCATGTGCCGCACTCACGGTGAGCGCGGGCACGGCCGTGGCCAGGGCGTAGACCAGGGCGGGCGGGGCCCTGCTGAGCGCGGCGGGCCCCGGGTCCGGCCGGCCGAAATCGGGGTCCCGGCAGAAGAACCCCCCGACGTGCACCGGGAAGGCGTCGGTGAACTCCAGCTGGTAGGCCAGGGCGGCCGTGCCCCCCAAAATGCCAACCTGGGGGGGCACCGAATTCTGAGAGACCCCTCCTCAAAAAAACCCCCCAAAAAAAACTCCAAAAACCACCAAAAACTGCCCAAAAAACCCGCAAAAAATGACCCGAAAAACCCCAAAAATGCCCCAAAACTGGGTAAAAAAACCCTTAAATCTCCCCAAACCCAGCTGGTAGGCCAGGGCGGCCGTGCCCCCCAAAATGCCAACCTGGGGGAGGGGCAAATCTGAGACCCCTCCCCAAAAAATCCCCCCCAAAATTGCCCCAAAAAACCACCCCAAAAAACCCCAAAAATGCCCCCAAATGGCCTCAAATCCGGCTAAAAACCCCCCCAAAACAGAGTCAGTGCCCCCCAAAATGCCAACCTGGGGGGGCCCCAAATTCTGAGAGACCCCTCCCCAAAATAACCACGAAAATTGCCCCTAAAACCACCAAAAAGCTGCCCCAAAATCGCCTCAAATCCCCCCAAAATCCAGCTAAAACCCCCCCAAATCCCCCTCCCCAAACCCAGCTGGTGGCCAGCGCGGCCGTGCCCCCCAAAATGCCAACCTGGGGTGGGGGCAAATCTGAGACCCCTCCCCAAAATAACCCCGAAAACTGCCCCAAAAAATCCCCCCAAAAAACCCCAAAACTGCCCCAAAAAAATCCCCAAAACTGCCCCAAAAAACACCAAAAACTGCCCTAAAAAAACCCAAAAAATGCCCAAAAAACCCCCAAAAACTGCCCCCAAAAAACCCAAAATCTGCCCCCCAAAAACCCCAAAAACTGCCCCAAACCCCCACCCAAAAGTGCCCCAAAACTGGGTAAAAAAACCCCTAAATCTCCCCAAACCCAGCTGGTGGCCGGGGCCGCCGTGCCCCCCAAAATGCCAACCTGGGGTGGCCCCAAATCTGAGAGACCCCTCCTCAAAATAACCCCGAAAATTGCCCCAAAAACCCCAAAAAGTGCCCCAAAAAACCCAAAAAATGCCCCAAAAAACCCCAAAAATGCCCCAAAAACTGCCCCAAAAACCACCAAAAACTGCCCCAAAAAAACCCAAAATCTACCCCAAAATAACCCCAAAAACTGCCCCAAAAAACCCCAAAAAATGACCCAAAAAAACCCCAAAAACTGCTCCAAAAACTGCCCCAAAACCTGCCCCAAAATGGCCTGAAATCCCGCTAAAAACCCCCTCAAAACAGGGTCAGTGCCCCCCAAAATGCCAACCTGGGGGGAGCCCCAAATTCTGAGAGACCCCTCCTCAAAATAACCCAAAAACTGCCCCAAAAAAAACCCAAAAAACCCTCAAAAATGCCCCCAAAAACCCCAAAACTGCCCCAAAAACTCCAAAAACTGCCCCAAAAACTGCCCCAAAAAACCCCAAAAACTGCCCCAAAAAACCCCAAAACTGCCCCAAAAACTGCCCCAAAAACCACCAAAACTGCCCCAAAAAACCCAAAAACTGCCCCAAAAACTGCCCCAAAAAACCCCAAAAAACCCCACCAAAAACTGCCCCAAAAACCACCAAAACTGCCCCAAAAAAACCCAAAAACTGCCCCCAAAAACCCCAAAAAATGCCCCAAAAAAACCCCAAAACCTGCCCCAAATACGGCTGAAATCCCCCCAAACCCAGCTCTGGTTTAGGGGTGGATTTTGGGGTCCCCCCAAGGGGATTTTGGGGTCCCCCAGGTGGATTTTGGGGGTGAATTTTGGGGTCCCCCGGGTGGATTTTGGGGTGGATTTTGGGGTCACTCCCTGCTGTTTTTGGGGTGGATTTTGGGGTCCCCCCCGGGTATTTTTGGGGTGCCCCAGGTGGATTTTGGGGGTGAATTTTGGGGTCCCCCCGCCTGTTTTTGGGGTGGATTTTGGGGTCCCCCAGGTGGATTTTGGGAGCGGATTTTGGGGTCTCCTCCCGGGTATTTTTGGGGTGCCCCCCCTGGCTGTTTTTGGGGTCCCCCAGGTGGATTTTAGGGGTGGATTTTGGGGTACCTCAGGTGGATTTTGGGGTGCATTTTGGGGTCCCTCTCTGCTGTTTTGGGGGTGCATTTTGGGGACCCCTCCCGGTTATTTTTGGGGTCCCCCCGTGGCTGTTTTTGGGGTCCCCCAGGTGAATTTTAGGGGTGGATTTTGGGGTCCCCCAGGTGGAATTTGGGAGCAGATTTTGGGGTCCCCTCTCTGCTGTTTTTGGGGTGGATTTTGGGGTCCCCCAGGTGGATTTTAGGGGTGAATTTTGGGGTCCCCCAGGTGGATTTGGGGGCGGATTTTGGGGTCCCTCTCTGCTGTTTTAGGGGTGGATTTTGGGGTCCCCCAGGTGGATTTTGGGAGTGGATTTTGGGGTCCCCCCCGGGTATTTTTGGGGTCCCCCCCAGGTGGATTTTGGGGTCCCCCGGGTGGATTTTGGGAGCGGATTTTGGGGTCCCCCCGGGTATTTTTGGGGTCCCCCTCACCTCCACCAGCAGCACGCAGGGCACGATGGAGCCGCGCTTCTCCTGCCGGGGGGGCGCCATGGCTGGGGAGGGGGTCCCCAAAATCCCCCCAAAATCCCCCCAAAATCCCCCCAAAAAACCCCAAAAACCCCCAAAATCCCCGGGGGGACCCCAAAACCCCCGGCCGGGGCTGGGGGGGGCTCCGGGAACACCTGGGGGAGCAAAAAGGGGGGGGGGTCAGAGCCGCGGCCACCCCCCAAAAACGGCCCCGACCCCCCAAAAACGGCCCCGACCCCCCCAAAAACGGCCCCGACCCCCCCCCAAAAACGGCCCCGACCCCCCAAAAACGGCCCCGACCCCACCAAAAACGGCCCCAAATTCGCCCAAAAATGGGGGAACCCCCAAATTAACCCCTGGACCCCCAAATTCCCCCCCAAAATAACCCGAGATCCCCCCAAGACCCCCCCAAAATCGCCCCCCCCCACACTTGGGACCCCCCAAAACCCCCCCAAAATAACCCGAGACCCCCCAAAATCTCCCCAGGACCCCCCAAAATCGCCCCCCCCAACACCTGGGACCCCCCAAAAACCCCCCAAAATAACCCGAGACCCCCCAAAACCCCCCAAAATAACCCGAGACCCCCCAAAATCCCCCAAAATCCCCTCAGACCCCCCCAAAAAGGGACCCCAAAAACCCCTCGGACCCCCCCAAAATCTCCCCAGGACCCCCCAAAATCGCCCCCCCAACACCTGGGACCCCCCAAAACCCCCCCAAAATAACCCGAGACCCCCCAATTCCCCCCAGACCCGCCCAAAAACGAACCCTAAAAA
>CM063157.1:8182759-8215916 GCA_031885435.1 Passerculus sandwichensis | reverse complement strand
TGATTTTAACGGGGATTTTGGGTTTTTTAATGGGGATTTTGGTTTTTTTAATGGGGATTTTTTTGTGTATTTTAATGGGGATTTTAATGGGAATTTTTTTGGGTATTTTAACGGGGATTTCGAGGTTTTTATCGGGGATTTCGGGGATTTTAACGGGGATTTCGGGTATTTTAACGGGGATTTCGAGGATTTTAACGGGGTTTCGGGGTCCCCCCACATTCGGGGGTCCCCTTTTCTCGGCAGCCCGCGGGGGTCGTGGCGCTCTCGGTGATTTTGGGGGGTCCCTGGGGATTTTGGGGTTTCTTTGGGGAGATTTTGGGGTTTTTTTAATGGGGATTTGGGGTTTTTTAATGGGGATTTTTATGGGGTTTTTTTGGGGTCCCTGGGGGGATTTTGGGGTTTCTTTGGGGGAGATTTTGGGGTTTTTTTAATGGGGATTTTGGGTATTTTAACGGGGATTTTTTGGGGTATTTTTACGGGGATTTCGGGGATTTTAATGGGGATTTCAAGGATTTTAACGGGGGTTTCGGGGATTTTAACGGGGATTTCGGGGATTTTAACGGGGATTTCGGGGATTTTAACGGGGTTTCGGGGTCTCCCACATTCGGGGGTCCCCTTTTCTCGGCAGCCCGCGGGGGTCGTGGCGCTCTCGGTGATTTTCGGGGGTTCTTGGGGGGATTTTGGGGTTTCTTTGGGGAGATTTTGGGGTTTTTTTAATGGGGATTTGGGGTTTTTTAATGGGGATTTTTATGGGGTTTTTTTGGGGTCCCTGGGGGATTTTGGGGTTTCTTTGGGGGAGATTTTGGGGTTTTTTTAATGGGGATTTTTTGGGGTATTTTTACGGGGATTTCGGGGATTTTAATGGGCATTTCAGGGATTTTATCGGGGATTTCGGGTATTTTAACGGGGATTTTGGGGATTTTAATGGGAATTTTTTGGGTATTTTAATGGGGATTTTGGGGATTTTAATGGGAATTTTTTGGGGTATTTTTACGGGGATTTCGGGTATTTTAACGGGGATTTCGGGTATTTTAACGGGGGTTTCGAGGATTTTAACGGGGTTTCGGGGTCCCCCCACATTCGGGGGTCCCCTTTTCTCGGCAGCCCGCGGGGGTCGTGGCGCTCTCGGTGATTTTCGGGGGTCTGGGGGCGCTGGCGCTGCTGGGGCTGCTGCTGCTGGCCGCACTGCGCCTGCGCGAGAAGCGCCGCACGGAGGGCTCGTACCGGCCCAGCCGCGAGGAGATGGGGGGGGGGGCGCGGGCGGGGGGGGCGCCGGGCCCGGGCCCGCTGAGGCTGCCCCCGGAGGAGCGGCTGATCTGAGACCCCTCCCCAAATTGGGCATCGGCTGATCTGAGAGACCCCTCCCCAAATTGGGCATTGGGACCCCTCCCCAAACTGGGTACATCTGAGAGACACCCCTCCCCAGATTGGGTATTGGGAGCGCCCGGGCCCGCTGAGGCTGCCCCCGGAGGAGAGGCTGATCTGAGACCCCTCCCCAAATTGGGCATCGAGACCCCTCCCCAAATTGGGAATCGGCTGATCTGAGACCCCTCCCCAAATTCTGCATCCCTGAGACCCCTCCCCAAATTGGGCATCGGGACCCCTGCCCAAATTGGGCATCGGCTCATCTGAGAGACACCCCTCCCCAAATTGGACATTGGGAGCGCCCGGGCCCGGGCCCGCTGAGGCTGCCGCCGGAGGAGAGGCTGATCTGAGAGACCCCTCCCCAAATTACAGCCTGAGAGACCCCTCCCCAAATTGCACCCTGAGACCCCTCCCCAAATTCTGCATCCCTGAGACCCCTCCCCAAATTGGGCATCGGGACCCCTGCCCAGATTGGGCATCGGCTCATCTGAGAGACACCCCTCCCCAAACTGGGGATTGGGAGCGCCCGGGCCCGGCCCCGCTGAGGCTGCCCCCGGAGGAGAGGCTGATCTGAGAGAGACCCCTCCCCAAATTGGGAATCGGGACCACCCGGAGGAGAGGCTGATCTGAGACCCCTCCCCAAATTCCAGCCTGAGAGAGACCCCTCCCCAAATTGGGCATCGGCTGATCTGAGACCCCTCCCCAAATTGGGCACATCTGAGAGACACCCCTCCCCAGATTGGGTATTGGGAGCGCCCGGGCCCGAACCCGCTGAGGCTGCCCCCGGAGGAGCGGCTGATCTGAGACCCCTCCCCAAATTACAGCCTGAGAGAGACCCCTCCCCAAATTCCATCCTGGGACCCCTCCCCAAATTACATCCTGAGAGAGACCCCTCCCCAAATTGGGAATCGGCTGATCTGAGACCCCTCCCCAAATTGGGCACATCTGAGAGACACCCCTCCCCAAATTGGGCATTGGGAGCGCCCGGGCCCGGCCCCGCTGAGGCTGCCCCCGGAGGAGCGGCTGATCTGAGAGACCCCTCCCCAAAATGGGAATCGAGACCCCTCCCCAAATTGGGAATCGGCTGATCTGAGACCCCTCCCCAAATTCTGTATCCCTGAGACCCCTCCCCAAATTGGGCATCGGGACCCCTGCCCAGATTGGGCATCGGCTCATCTGAGAGACACCCCTCCCCAAATTGCACATTGGGAGCGTCCGGGCCCGGCCCCGCTGAGGCTGCCGCCGGAGGAGCGGCTGATCTGAGACCCCTCCCCAAATTACAGCCTGAGAGAGACCCCGCCCCAAATTGGGCATCGGGACCCCTCCCCAAATTACACCCTGAGAGAGACCCCTCCCCAAATTGGGCATCGGGACCCCTGCCCAGATTGGGCATCGGCTCATCTGAGAGACACCCCTCCCCAAACTGGGGATTGGGAGCGCCCGGGCCCGGCCCCGCTGAGGCTGCCCCCGGAGGAGAGGCTGATCTGAGAGAGACCCCTCCCCAAATTGGGAATCGGGACCACCCGGAGGAGAGGCTGATCTGAGACCCCTCCCCAAATTCCAGCCTGAGAGAGACCCCTCCCCAAATTTGGCATCGGCTGATCTGAGACCCCTCCCCAAATTGGGCACATCTGAGAGACACCCCTCCCCAAATTGGGCATTGGGAGCGCCCGGGCCCGGCCCCGCTGAGGCTGCCCCCGGAGGAGCGGCTGATCTGAGAGACCCCTCCCCAAAATGGGAATCGAGACCCCTCCCCAAATTGGGAATCGGCTGATCTGAGACCCCTCCCCAAATTCTGTATCCCTGAGACCCCTCCCCAAATTGGGCATCGGGACCCCTGCCCAGATTGGGCATCGGCTCATCTGAGAGACACCCCTCCCCAAATTGCACATTGGGAGCGTCCGGGCCCGGCCCCGCTGAGGCTGCCGCCGGAGGAGCGGCTGATCTGAGACCCCTCCCCAAATTACAGCCTGAGAGAGACCCCGCCCCAAATTGGGCATCGGGACCCCTCCCCAAATTACACCCTGAGAGAGACCCCTCCCCAAATTGGGCATCGGGACCCCTGCCCAGATTGGGCATCGGCTCATCTGAGAGACACCCCTCCCCAAACTGGGGATTGGGAGCGCCCGGGCCCGGCCCCGCTGAGGCTGCCCCCGGAGGAGAGGCTGATCTGAGAGAGACCCCTCCCCAAATTGGGAATCGGGACCACCCGGAGGAGAGGCTGATCTGAGACCCCTCCCCAAATTCCAGCCTGAGAGAGACCCCTCCCCAAATTTGGCATCGGCTGATCTGAGACCCCTCCCCAAATTGGGCACATCTGAGAGACACCCCTCCCCAGATTGGGTATTGGGAGCGCCCGGGCCCGAACCCGCTGAGGCTGCCCCCGGAGGAGCGGCTGATCTGAGACCCCTCCCCAAATTACAGCCTGAGAGAGACCCCTCCCCAAATTCCATCCTGGGACCCCTCCCCAAATTACATCCTGAGAGAGACCCCTCCCCAAATTGGGAATCGGCTGATCTGAGACCCCTCCCCAAATTGGGCACATCTGAGAGACACCCCTCCCCAAATTGGGCATTGGGAGCGCCCGGGCCCGGCCCCGCTGAGGCTGCCCCCGGAGGAGAGGCTGATCTGAGACCCCTCCCCAAATTACAGCCTGAGAGAGACCCCTCCCCAAATTGGACATTGGGAGCGCCGGGCCCGGCCCCGCTGAGGCTGCCCCCGGAGGAGCGGCTGATCTGAGAGACCCCTCCCCAAATTGGGAATCGGCTGATCTGAGAGACCCCTCCCCAAATTACACCCTGAGACCCCTCCCAAATTCCATCCTGAGACCCCTCCCCAAATTGGGCATTGGGACCCCTCCCCAAACTGGGTACATCTGAGAGACACCCCTCCCCAAACTGGGCATTGGGAGCGCCCGGGCCCGGCCCCGCTGAGGCTGCCCCCGGAGGAGCGGCTGATCTGAGACCCCTCCCCAAATTACAGCCTGAGAGAGACCCCTCCCCAAATTACACCCTGAGAGACCCCTCCCCAAATTCTATATCCCTGAGACCCCTCCCCAGATTGGGCATCGGCTCATCTGAGAGACACCCCTCCCCAAACTGGGCATTGGGAGCGCCCGGGCCCGGCCCCGCTGAGGCTGCCCCCGGAGGAGCGGCTGATCTGAGACCCCTCCCCAAATTGGGAATCGGGACCCCCCGGAGGAGCGGCTGATCTGAGACCCCTCTCCAAATTCCAGCCTGAGAGAGACCCCTCCCCAAATTGGGAATCGGCTGATCTGAGACCCCTCCCCAAATTGGGCACGTCTGAGAGACACCCCTCCCCAAATTGGACATTGGGAGCGCCCGGGCCCGGACCCGCTGAGGCTGCTCCCGGAGGAGCGGCTGATCTGAGACCCCTCCCCAAATTGGGAATCGGGACCCCTCCCCAAATTGGGAATCGGCTGATCTGAGACCCCTCCCCAAATTCTGCATCCCTGAGACCCCTCCCCAAATTGGGCACCGGGACCCCTGCCCAGATTGGGCATCGGCTCATCTGAGAGACACCCCTCCCCAAATTGGGCATTGGGAGCGCCCGGGCCCGGCCCCGCTGAGGCTGCCCCCGGAGGAGCGGCTGATCTGAGACCCCTCCCCAAATTGGGCATCGAGACCCCTCCCCAAATTGGGAATCGGGACCCCCCGGAGGAGAGGCTGATCTGAGACCCCTCCCCAAATTCCAGCCTGAGACCCCTCCCCAAATTGGGAATCGGGACCCCTCCCCAAATTGGGCATCGGCTCATCTGAGAGACACCCCTCCCCAGATTGGGAATCGGGACCCCCCGGAGGAGCGGCTGATCTGAGACCCCTCCCCAAATTCTGTATCCCTGAGACCCCTCCCCAAATTGGGAATCGGGACCCCTCCCCAAATTCCATCCTGAGAGAGACCCCCGGGCCCGGGGAGCGGCTGATCTGAGACCCCTCCCCAAATTACACCCTGAGACCCCTCCCCAAATTGGGCATCGGGACCCCTCCCCAAATTCCATCCTGAGAGAGACCCCTCCCCAAATTGGGCATTGGGACCCCCGGGCCCGGGGAGCGGCTGATCTGAGAGACCCCTCCCCAAATTCTGTATCCCTGAGAGAGACCCCTCCCCAAATTGGGCATCGGCTGATCTGAGACCCCTCCCCAAATTCTGTATCCCTGAGACCCCTCCCCAAATTGGGCATTGGGACCCCTCCCCAAATTGGGCATCCCACCCGGATTTGGGGCTCATCTGAGACCCCTCCCCAAATCCGGCATCACCGGGACCCCCGGAGGAGCGGCTCATCAGGGACCCCTCCCCAAATTGGGCTCATCTGAGACCCCTCCCCAAATTCCTCATTGAGACCCCCGGAGGGAGGAGCAGCTGATCTGAGACCCCTCCCCAAATTGGGCTCATCTGAGACCCCTCCCCAAATTCCGCATCCCCGGGACCCCCTCCCCACAATTCGGGGCTCATTTGGACCATGGGAATCATTTTGGGGGGGGGGGTTTTGAGGGGTCCCAAAGGGTTGAGACCCCCCCCCCCAATTTGAGGAGAGGCTCATCAGGGACCCCTCCCCAAATTCCGCACCCCCCCCTGAATTTGGGGTCATTTGGAGCCCCCTCCCCAAAATTTTGGGGGGCTCATTTGGGCCATGGGAGTCATTTTGGGGGGGTTTTGAGGGGTCCCAAAGGGTTGAGACCCCCCCCAATTTGAGGAGAGGCTCATCAGGGACCCCTCCCCAAATTCTGGATGGGCTGAGACCCCTCCCCAAAAAAACTTGGGGTCATTTAGGGCCCCCTCCCCAAAATTTGGGCTCATTTGGGGCCCCCTCCCCAAAATTTGGGGCTCATGGAGTCATTTTGGGGGGGGGTCCAGGAGAGTTTTGGGGGGGTCCCAAAGGGTTGAGACCCCCCCCAATTTGAGGAGAGGCTCATCAGGGACCCCTCCCCAAATTCTGGATGGGCTGAGACCCCTCCCCACAAAAAAATTTGGGATTTTTTGGGATGGTTCCCCCCAAATTTGGGGGTCCCTGGGGGGGTTTTGGGGGGTCCTGGGGGGGATTTTGGGGTTTTTTTTTGGGGGGGGGTCCCTTGATTGAGACCCCTCCCATGGGGTGGGGGAGGGGGGCGCGGCTCAAAGTTTATTTTTGGAAATAAAAATGAAAAATTTGGAAAAAAACCAAAAAAATTCTGCCCAAAATTCTCTGATTTCAGCCCAAAAATTCCCTGAGTTTGTCCAAAAATTCAGTGAATTCACCCCA
Source organism: Passerculus sandwichensis (assembly GCA_031885435.1). Taxonomy (NCBI): domain Eukaryota; kingdom Metazoa; phylum Chordata; class Aves; order Passeriformes; family Passerellidae; genus Passerculus; species Passerculus sandwichensis. The sequence goes on along the minus strand of CM063157.1, from coordinate 8,209,291 downwards.
AAATTCGAGAATTCACCCCAAAATCCCAGGAATTCACCCCAAAATCTGGGATTTCGCCCCAAAATCTGTGAAATTTGTCCCAAAATCCAGGGAATTCACCCCAAAATATCCATTGGGATCCCGAAATTCCCATTATTGACCCCAAAAATGCGAATTTCACCCCAAAATCCCTCCTGGAACCCACAAATTCCCGAAATTCACCCCAAAATCCCCAAGTTTGAGCCCCAAAATCCCAGGAAATCACCCCAAAATCTGCAGGTTTTGCCCCAAAATCTCAGAAATTTGCCCCAAAATTCCCTGAATTCACCACAAAATCTCAGAAAATTGCCAAAAAATCCAAGAATTCACCCCAAAATCCTGGAAAATTGAAAAAAAATCCAAGAATTTGCCCTAAAATCCCGGAATTTGTCCCAAAATCCCAGGAATTCACCCCAAAATTTCCATTGGGATCCCGAAATTCCCATTATTGACCCCAAAAAATGTGAATTTCACCCCAAAATCCCCAAGTTTCAGCCCCAAAATCCCAGGAATTCACCCCAAAATTCCAGAATTCACCCCAAAATCCCAGGAATTTCCCCCAAAATCTGGGATTTCGCCCCAAAATCTGAGAAATTTGCCCCAAAATCCCAGGAATTCACCCCAAAATCTGGGATTTTGCCCCAAAATCTCAGAAATTTGCCCCAAAATTCCCCGAATTCACCACAAAATCTCAGAAAATTGCCAAAAAATCCAAAAATTCACCCCAAAATCCCGGGAATTCACCCCAAAATATCCATTGGGATCCCAAAATTCCCATTATTGACCCCAAAAAATGCGAATTTCACCCCAAAATCCCCAAGTTTGAGCCCCAAAATCCCAGAAATTCACCCCAAAATTCGAGAATTCACCCCAAAATCCCAGGAATTTCCAGGAATTTCCCCCAAAATCTGGGATTTTGCCCCAAAATCTGAGAAATTTGCCCCAAAATCCCAGGAATTCACCCCAAAATCCGCAGGTTTTGCCCTAAAATCTCAGAAATTTGCCCCAAAATTCCCTGAGTTCACCACAAAATCTCAGAAAATTGCCAAAAAATCCAAGAATTCACCCCAAAATCCCAGGAATTCACCCCAAAATTTCCATTGGGATCCCGAAATTCCCATTATTGACCCCAAAAAATGCGAATTTCACCCCAAAATCCCCAAGTTTCAGCCCCAAAATCCCAGGAATTCCCCCCAAAATCTGGGAATTCCCAAGATTTTACCAAAATTCCAGGAATTCTCCCCAAACTCGGCCTCGTTTTCCTTTATTGATCTCCCTGAGGTGGGGGAGGGGCGGCAAAAAATCCCCAAATTCCCCAAAATTCCAAAGGTTTTCCCCGAAATTCTGAATATTTTCCCCAAAATTCCAAAAACTTTCCCCCAAAATTCCGAAGATTTTTCCTGGAATTCCGAAGATTTTTCCCAAAATCCTGAAGATTTTTTCCTGGAATTTTTGATTTTTCCGGAATTTTCTGTACCTGTGAGAGGATGGGAGGGGTTACTGGGGATACTGGGAGGGGTTACTGGGGTTACTGGGAGGGGTTACTGGGGTTACTGGGAGGGGTTACTGGGGATACTGGGAGGGGTTACTGGGCAAACTGGGAGGGGTTACTGGGGATACTGGGAGGGGTTACTGGGGATACTGGGAGGGGATACTGGAGTTACTGGGAGGGGTTACTGGGGATACTGGGAGGGGCTACTGGGGATACTGGGAGGGGTTACTGGGGATACTGGGAGGGGATACTGGGCAAACTGGGAGGGGTTACTGGGGATACTGGTGTTACTGGTGTGGTTACTGGTGTTACTGGTGTTACTGGTGTTACTGGGATATCTCACCTGTGGTTACTGGTGTCACTGGTGTGACTGGGATCCCCGGAGCCGGCCCATACTGGTGTTACTGGTGTGGTTACTGGTGTTACTGGGATATCTCACCTGGTGTTACTGGTGTCACTGGTGTGACTGGGATCCCCGGAGCCGGCCCATACTGGTGTTACTGGTGTTACTGGTGTTACTGGTGTTACTGGTGTTACTGGGATATCTCTCACCTGTTACTGGTGTGACTGGGATCCCTGGAGCCGGCCCATACTGGTGTTACTGGTGTGACTGGTGTTACTGGTGTTACTGGTGTTACTGGTGTGGTTACTGGTGTTACTGGTGTGACTGGGATAGCTCACCTGGTGTCACTGGTGTGACTGGGATCCCCGGAGCCGGCCCATACTGGTGTTACTGGTGTGACTGGTGTGGTTACTGGTGTTACTGGTGTGGTTACTGGTGTTACTGGGATATCTCACCTGTGGTTACTGGTGTCACTGGTGTGACTGGGATCCCCTCGCCCGGCCCATACTGGTGTTACTGGTTTGGTTACTGGTGTTACTGGTGTTACTGGGATATCTCACCTGGTGTTACTGGTGTGACTGGGAGCCCCGGAGCCGGCCCATACTGGTGTTACTGGTGTGACTGGTGTGGTTACTGGTGTGACTGGGATATCTCACCTGTGGTTACTGGTGTGACTGGGATGCCCTGAGCCGGCCCATACTGGTGTTACTGGTGTGGTTACTGGTGTTACTGGTGTTACTGGAGTGGTTACTGGTGTTACTGGGATATCTCACCTGTTACTGGTGTGACTGGGATCCCCTCACCCGGCCCATACTGGTGTTACTGGTGTTACTGGTGTGGTTACTGGTGTTACTGGTGTTACTGGGATATCTCACCTGGTGTTACTGGTGTGACTGGGAGCCCCGGACCCGGCCCATACTGGTGTTACTGGTGTTACTGGTGTGGTTACTGGTGTTACTGGTGTTACTGGTGAACTCCGAGTACGGCCGCGAGCGGGGGCACAGCAGGGACCGGTACCAGGCCCGCACCTGCAACAAACTGGGATCAACTGGTTCGAACTGGGAACGGCCCAGTCTGAACTGGGATCAACTGGTTTGAACTGGGAACGGCCCAGTCTGAACTGGGATCAACTGGTTCGAACTGGGAACGGCCCCGTCTGAACTGGGATTAACTGGTTCAAACTGGGAATGGCCCATTCTGAACTGGGATCAACTGGTTCGAACTGGGAACGGCCCCGTCTGAACTGGGATCAACTGGTTTGAACTGGGATCAACTGGTTTGAACTGGGATCAACTGGTTCGAACTGGGATCAACTGGTTTGAACTGGGAACCCCCAGTGTGAACTGGGATCAACTGGTTTGAACTGGGAACAGCCCAGTGTGAACTGGGAATGGCCCAGTTTGGAATGGAACCCTCCCAGTTTGAACTGGGACCCTCCCAGTTTGCACCAGGGGCACTTTTGGGGGAATTTTGGGATAAATTTTGGGGTTTTTGGGGTCCCAGGGGAATTTTGGGGGAAATTTTGGGGTTTTTTGGGGGGAATTTTGGGGTTTTTGGGGTCCCAGGTGGATTATTTGGGGAATTTTGGGGGAAATTTTGGGTTTTTTTTGGGAGATTTTGGGGTTTTTGAGGTGGTTTTTGGGTCCCGTTTTTGGGATTTTTTCGGGGTTTTTTGGGGTTTTGGGGTTTTCCACAATCCCGGTTCCGTTTTTGGGGTGATTTTTGGGTATTTTGGGTCCCGTTTTTGGGATTTTTGTGGGATTTTTTCGGGGTTTTTTGGGGTTTTGGGATTTCCCACGATCCTGGTTCCGTTTTTGGGGTGAGTTTTAGGGTTTTTGGGTACCTTGGGGTGCCCCAGGCAGTGGCACGGGAAGATCAGCGGGGCTGGGGGGATTTTGGGGTCCCGGGGCTGTTTTTGGTGTATTTTGGGTCCTGTTTTTGGGATTTTTGTGGGATTTTTTAGGGGTTTTTTGGGGTTTTGGGGTTTTTGACGATCCCGGTTCCGTTTTTGGGGTGAGTTTTGGGGATTTTGGGTACCTTGGGGTGCCCCAGGCAGTGGCACAGGAAGATCAGCAGGGCTGGGGGGATTTTGGTGTATTTTGGGTCCCGTTTTTGGGATTTTTGTGGGATTTTTTCGGGGTTTTTTGGGGTTTTGGGGTTTTCCACGATCCCGGTTCCGTTTTGGGGGTGAGTTTTGGGGATTTTGGGTACCTTGGGGTGCCCCAGGCAGTGGCACACGAAGATCAGCAGCGCTGAGGGAATTTGGGGTATTTTGGGTCCCGTTTTTGGGATTTTTGTGGGATTTTTTCGGGGTTTTTTGGCACTTTGGGGTTTTCCACGATCCTGGTTCCGTTTTTGGGGTGAGTTTTGGGGATTTTGGGTACCTTGGGGTGCCCCAGGCAGTGGCACAGGAAGATCAGCGGGACTGGGGGGATTTTGGGGTATTTTGGGTCCCGTTTTTGGGATTTTTTCGGGGTTTTTTGGGGTTTTGGGGTTTCCCACGATCCCGGTTCCGTTTTTGGGGTGAGTTTTGGGGGTTTTGGGTACCTTGGGGTGCCCCAGGCAGTGGCACACGAAGATCAGCAGCGCTGGGGTGATTTTGGTGTATTTTGGGTCCCGTTTTTGGGATTTTTTTGGGGTTTTTTGGGGTTTTGGGGTTTTTGATGATGCCAGTTCTGTTTTTGGGGTGACTTTTGGGGATTTTGGGTACCTTGGGGTGCCCCAGGCAGTGGCACACGAAGATCAGCAGCCCCTGGGCGGCGTTGACGGCGCAGAAGAGGAGGGGGAGGGGCGGGGGGGCGCTGCCGGGGGGGAGGGGCGGCCCCGCCCCCCCCGCCCAGCCCAGCCCCGCCCCCAGCCCCAGCGCCCAACCAGAGCCCAGCAGGGAGAGCTGCCCCAGTGACGTCATCCACAGCGCCCTGGGGGCGGGAGGGGCACCTGGGTCACACCTGGGTCACCTCCGTGTCACCTCAGTGTCACCTGTGCGGTCCCAATGTGTCCCTCTGTGTTCGCTGTGTCACATCTGAGTCAGCTAAATGTCACCTGTGTGTCACCTGAGTGATCTGAGTGTCACCTGTGTGTCACCTGTGTCACCTGTGTGACACCTGAGTGACACCCGGGTCACCTCAGTGTCACCTCAGTGTCACCTGTGTGTCACCTGGGTCACCTCAGTGTCACCTGTGTCACACCTGAGTCACCTAAATGTCACCTGTGTGTCACCTGAGTGTCACCTGTGTGTCACCTGAGTCACCTAAATGTCACCTAAATGTCACCCGTGTGTCACCTGTGTGTCACCTGTGTGTGCTCAGTGTCACCTGTGTGTCACCTGAGTCACCTAAATGTCACCTGTGTGTCCCTGTGTGTCACCTGAGTGATCTGAGTGTCATCTGTGTCACCTGGGTGTCCCCGTGTGTCACCTGTGTGAGCTCCGTGTCACCTGTGTCACATCTGAGTCACCTAAATGTCACCTGAGTGTCACCTGAGTGATCTGAGTGTCACCTGGGTGACACCTGGGTCACCTCAGAGTCACCTCAGTGTCACCTAAAAGTCACCTCAGTGTCACCTGTGTCACACCCGAGTCACCTAAATGTCACCTGTGTGTCACCTGAGTGTCACCTGTGTGAGCTCACTGTCACCTGGGTGTCACCTGAGTGATCTGAGTGTCACCTACCTGGGTGTCACCTGGGTGTCAACTGTGTCACCCACCGATGGCCCCAATGTCCCCAATCCCCCCAATGTTCCCAGTGTCCCTTTGGTGTCCCAATGTCCCCAATGTCCCCTCAGTGTCCCCAGTGTCCCCAATGTCCCCAATGCCCCCTGTGTCCCGCCATTGTCCCCTCAGTGTCCCCAGTGTCCCCATTGTCCCCAGTGTCCCCCCGGTGTCCCCACCGTGCCCGCCGCAGGGGCGCCATGTCCCCATTGTCCCCAGTGTCCCCAGTCCTCCCCAGTGTCCCCATTGTCCCCAATGTCCCCAGTGCCCCCTCAGTGTCCCCAACATCCCCATTGTCCCCAACATCCCCATTGTCCCCAGTGTCCCCTCAATGTGCCCTCAGTGTCCCCAATGTCCCCATGTCCCCACTGTCCCCTCAGTGTCCCCTCAATGTCCCCTCAGTGTCCCCAATGTCCCCAATCCCCCAATGTCCCCAATGTCCCCTGAATATCCCCAGTGTCCCCAACATCCCCAGTGTCCCCAATGTCCCCTCAATGTCCTCAGTGTCCCCAATGTCCCCACTGCCCCCAACGCCCCCAATGTCCCCTCAATGTCCCCAACATCCCCAGTTTCCCCATTGTCCCCAATGTCCCCACTGTCCCCAGTGTCCCCTCAGTGTCCCCTCAGTGTCCCCAATGTCCCCAATGTCCCCATTGTCCCCAATGTCCCCTCAGTGTCCCCAATGTCCCCACTGCCCCCAATGCCCCAATGTCCCCTCAGTGTCCCCAGTGTCCCCAATGTCCCCATTGTTCCCATTGTCCCCAATGTCCCCTCAATGTCCCCAATGTCCCCAACATCCCCAGTGTCCCCTCAGTGTCCCCAGTGTCCCCAATGACCCCTCAGTGTCCCCTCAGTGTCCCCACCGTGCCCGCCGCAGGGGCGCCATGTCCCCATTGTCCCCAGTGTCCCCAGTCCTCCCCAGTGTCCTCATTGTCCCCAGTGTCCCCATTGTCCCCTCAGTGTCCCCAACATCTCCAGTGTCCCCAGTGTCCCCAATGCCCTCAGTGTCCCCAATGTCCCCCCAGTGTCCCCAACGTCCCCAATGCCCCCAATGTCCCCTCAGTGTCCCCTCAGTGTCCCCATTGTCCCCAATGTCCCCTCAATGTCCCCATTGTCCCCTCAGTGTCCCCTCAATGTCCCCTCAGTGTCCCCATTGTCCCCAGTGTCCCCATGTTCCCTCAGTGTCCCCAAGGTGTCCCCTCGGTGTCCCCAATGTCCCCCAGTGTCCCTCGGTGTCCCCACCGTGCCCGCCGCAGGGGCGCCATGTCCGGGGTGACCTCGTGGAATTTCTGCACCAACTTCCACAGGGTGACAACGAGGATGGCGGCGTTGGCCTGGGGGGACACGGGGGACAGTGAGGGGACACAGGGGACACTGAGGGGACACTGGGGACACTGGGGACAATGAGGGGACATTGGGGACATTGGGGACAATGGGGACACTGAGGGACACAAGGGACAATGAGGGGACACTGGGGACAATGAGGGACAATGAGGGGACACTGGGGACATTGGGGGACATTGGGGACACTGGGGACAATGGGGGGACAATGAGGGGACACTGGGGACATTGGGGGACATTGGGGACACTGGGGACACTGGGGACACTGGGGACATTGGGGACATTGGGGACAATGAGGGGACACTGGGGACACTGAGGGGGATTGGGGACAATGGGGACACTGGGGGACATTGGGGACAATGAGGGGACATGGGGGGACACTGGGGACACTGGGGACACTGGGGACATTGAGGGGACACTGGGGACAATGGGGGACACATTGGGAACAATGGAGACAATGAGGGGACACTGGGGGGGGCACTGGGGGGACACTGCGGGGACACTGGGGACAATGGGGACATTGGGGACGCTGATGGGGGCACTGGGGACAGTGGGAGGATTGGGGACACTGATGGGGTGACATTTAGATGACTCAGATGTGACACAGGTGACACACAGGTGACACAGGTGACACACAGTGACACACAGGTGACACAGGTGACACACAGGTGACACACAGGTGACACAGTGACACACAGTGACACACAGGTGACACAGGTGACACACAGGTGACACAGTGACACACAGGTGTGACAGGTGACACACAGGTGACACACAGGTGACACACAGTGACACAGGTGACACACAGGTGACACAGGTGACACAGGTGACACACAGGTGACACACAGGTGACACACAGATGACACACAGGTGACACAGGTGTGACACACAGGTGACACAGGTGACACAGGTGTGACACAGGTGACACACAGGTGACACAGGTGTGACAGGTGACACACAGTGACACACAGGTGTGACACAGGTGACACACAGGTGACACAGGTGACACAGGTGACACAGGTGACACACAGGTGTGACACAGGTGTGACACTGAGGTGACACACAGGTGACACAGGTGACACACAGGTGTGACAGATGACACAGGTGTGACACACAGGTGACACACAGGTGACACAGGTGACACAGGTGACACACAGTGACACACAGGTGAACACACAGGTGAACACACAGGTGTGACAGGGGACACAGGTGACACACAGTGACACACAGGTGACACACAGGTGACACACAGATGACACACAGGTGACACAGGTGACACAGGTGACACAGGAGGTGACACACAGTGACACAGGTGTGACACACAGGTGTGACACTGAGGTGACACAGGTGTGACAGGTGTGACAGGTGACACACAGGAGGTGACACACAGGTGTGACAGGTGACACACAGGTGACACAGGTGACACACAGGTGTGACACAGGTGACACACAGGTGTGACACAGGTGACACAGGTGTGACACGGGTGACACAGGTGACACACAGGTGACACAGGGGGTGACAGGTGACACACAGGTGACACACAGGTGTGACACAGGTGACACAGGTGTGACACGGGTGACACAGGTGACACACAGGTGACACAGGTGTGACAGGTGACACACAGGTGTGACAGGTGACACAGGTGACACGGGAGGTGACACAGGTGACACAGGTGTGACACAGGTGACACTCAGGTGACACACAGGTGACACAGGTGTGACACACAGGTGACACACAGGTGTGACAGGTGACACATGGGAGGTGACACAGGTGACACAGGTGTGACACAGGTGTCACTGCGCTGTCACTCACGGCGCTGATGGCGATCACGGGGCCCTGGAAGCTCCAGCGGAAACCGCGCTCGAGGGACAGCCAGCAACTGGGAATGGGAACGGGTACACTGGGAGCACTGGGAGCACTGGGAATGGGAACTGGGTAAACTGGGAGGGACTGGGAGGGACTGGGATAAACTGGGAATGGGGACTGGGAGGGACTGGGAATGGACAGCCAGCAACTGGGAATGGAACTGGGTAAACTGGGATGGACTGGGAGGGACTGGGAGGGACTGGGGAAACTGGGAATGGGAACTGGGTAAACTGGGAATGGGAACGGGTGAACTGGGAGCACTGGGAGGGACTGGGATAAACTGGGAATGGGAACTGGGAGGGACTGGGAGGGACTGGGAATGGGAACTGGGAGAGACTGGGATAAACTGGGAATGGGAACTGGGTAAACTGGGAAGGACTGGGAGGGACTGGGAGGGACTGGGATAAACTGGGAATGGACAGCCAGCAACTGGGAATGGGAACGGGTGAACTGGGAGCACTGGGAGGGACTGGGAGCACTGGGAATGGGAACTGGGTAAACTGGGAGGGACTGGGAGGGACTGGGATAAACTGGGAATGGGGACTGGGAGGGACTGGGAATGGACAGCCAGCAACTGGGAATGGAACTGGGTAAACTGGGAGCTCTGGGAGGGACTGGAATGGGACTGGGATGGACTGGGAGGGACTGGGAGGGACTGGGAGCACTGGGAGGGACTGGGATGGACTGGGAGGGACTGGGAATGGATACTGGGGATACTGGGAATGGAACTGGGTAAACTGGGATGGACTGGGAGGGACTGGGAATAGACAGCCAGCAACTGGGAATGGGAACTGGGTGAACTGGGAATGGGAACTGGGAGGGACTGGGAGGGACTGGGAATGGATACTGGGAGCACAGGGAGTGGATACTGGGGATACTGGGAGGGACTGGGAGGGACTGGGATAAACTGGGAGGGACTGGGAATGGGGACTGGGATGGACTGGGATAAACTGGGAGGGACTGGGAATGGACAGCCAGCAACTGGAATGGGAACGGGTGAACTGGGAGGGACTGGGAATGGGAACTGGGGATACTGGGAGCACTGGGAATGGACAGCCAGCAACTGGGAATGGAACTGGGTGAACTGGGAGCACTGGGAGGGACTGGGAGCACTGGGAATGGGAACTGGGTAAACTGGGAGGGACTGGGAGTGACTGGGAATGGGACTAGGTAAACTGGGAATGGGACTGGGAGGGACTGGGAATGGACAGCCAGCAACTGGGAATGGGAACTGGGTGAACTGGGAATGGGAACTGGGAGGGACTGGGAATGAAACTCGGTAAACTGGGAGGGACTGGGAATGGGAACTGGGAGCACTGGGAATGGACAGCCAGCAACTGGGAATGGGAACTGGGTGAACTGGGAATGGGAACTGGGAGGGACTGGGAGGGACTGGGAATGAAACTCGGTAAACTGGGAGGGACTGGGAATGGGAACTGGGAGCACTGGGAATGGACTGGGATGAACTGGGAAGGACTGGGATAAACTGGGAATGGAACTGGGATAAACTGGGAATGGGCAAACTGGGTGAACTGGGAGGGACTGGGCAAACTGGGAGCCTTTGTAGCTGCCCTCCCGTTCACTGTTGATCGCTGTTGATCACTGGTTATTGATCAATGGTCATTGATCACTATTGATCACTATTGATGGCTATTGATCACTATCAATGGCTACCGATCACTATTGATCACTATTGATGGTCATTGATCACTACTGATGGCTATTGATCACTATCGATCACTATTGATCACTATTGATCACTATCAATGGTTATTGATCACTACTGATCACTCACTATTGATCAGTCCCGTATCCCCGTGGGTAAATCGCCGCTGATAAGGCCACGATGGCCGCGGGGATGGGCACTATTGATCACTATTGATCGCTATTGATCACTATTGATCACTATTGATCACTATTGATCACTGAGGTTATTTTGGTTATCAATCACTATTGATCACTCACTATTGATCAGTCCCGTATCCTTGAGGGAACACAGCCGCTGATAACACCACGATGATCACGGCGGGGCCGTAGCCCAGGGCCAGGAGCGGCACCATTGATCACTATTGATCACTATCGATCACTATTGATCACTATTGATCACTATTGATCACTGTCAATGGTCATTAATCACTATCAATGGTTATCAATCACTCACTATTGATCAGTCCCGTATCCTTGAGGGAACACAGCTGCTGATAAGGCCACGATGACGACGGCGGGGCCGTAGCCCAGGGCCGGGAGCGGCACCATTGATCACTATTGATCACTATTGATCACTATTGATCACTATTGATCACTATTGATCACTATTGATCACTATTGATCCCTATTGATCACTGTCAATGGTCATTAATCACTATCAATGGTTATCAATCACTCACTATTGATCAGTCCCGTATCCCCGCGGGTAAATGGCCGCTGATAACACCACGATGACGACGGCGGGGCCGTAGCCCAGGGCCAGGAGCGGCACCATTGATCACTATCGATCACTATCAAGACTCATTGATCACTATTGATCACTATCAATACTCACTATTGATCAGTCCCGTATCCCCGCGGGTAGATCGCCGCTGATAACACCACAATGATCACGGCGGGGCCGTAGCCCAGGGCCAGGAGCGGCCGCGGGCGCAGCCAGGCCGGGGCGAACACCTGGACCAGCAGCGCGTAGAGGTGAGCGCCCTGCAGGGCCATCCAGCAGAACGCCGACAGGTAGCACAGGTGCAGGAACAGCGCTGTCACCGTGCAGGACACCTGGGGACACACAGGTGACACATTGGGGACACATTGGGGACACATTGGGGACACATTGGGGACATACAGGTGACACACAGTGACACACAGTGACACACAGTGACACACAGTGACACACAGTGACACACAGTAACACAGGTGAGCGCCCTGCAGGGCCATCCAGCAGAACGCCGACAGGTAGCACAGGTGCAGGAACAGCGCTGTCACCGTGCACGACACCTGGGGACACACAGGTGACACACAGGGACACTCAGGTGACACACAGGTGACACACAGGTGACACACAGTGACACTCAGGTGACACAGGTGACACTCAGGTGACACACAGTGACACACAGGTGACACACAGGTGACACACAGTGACACACAGTGACACACAGGTGACACACAGGTGACACACAGTGACACACAGGTGACACACAGTGACACACAGTGACACACAGTGACACACAGGTGACACACAGGTGACACACAGTGACACACAGGTGACACACAGTGACACACAGGGGGCAGAGGGACACACCTGGGGACATTGGGGACACACAGGTGACACACAGGTGACACACAGTGACACACAGTGACACAGGTGACACACAGGTGGCACAGGGACACACCTGGGGACATTGGGGACACACAGGTGACACACAGGTGACACAGGTGACACACAGGTGGCACAGGGACACACCTGGACACACAGGTGCCATCGATGCCCAGCAGGAACGCCAGGGGGCGCCTCTGAATTCCGACAAAAATGCCCCCAAAATTCCCCCTAAACTCGCCCAAATCTCCCTCAAATCCCCCCAAATCCCCCCAAATGACCCCAAATTCCCCCTAAATTTCCTCAGAGACCCCAAACCCCCTCGGGACCCCCCAAACCGCCCCGTACCGGGCTGTGTGCCCCGTCGATGCCCAGCAGGAACGCCAGGGGGCGCCTCCAAACCCCCCGAACTCACCCCAAAATCCCCCAAAATGACCCCAAATCTCCCTCGAATCCCCTCCAAATCTCCCCCAAACGACCCCAAATGTGCTCGGAGACCCCCAAATCCCCTCGGGACCCCCCAAACTCCCCCGTACCGGGCTCTGTGCCCCGTCGGTGCCCAGCAGGAACGCCAGGGGGTACCTCCAAACTCCCCCAAATCCTCCTGAAATGACCCCAATTCCCCCCCAAATGATCCCAAATCCCCCCTAAATCTGCTCAGGGACCCCCAGGACCCCCCAAATCCCCTCGGGGACCCCCCAAATCCCCCCACACCGGGCTATGTGCCCCGTCGATGCCCAGCAGGAACGCCAGGGGGTGCCTCTGAACTCAGCCAAGATCCCTTCAAAATTCCCCCTAAACTCGCCCAAATCTCCCTCAAATGACCCCAAAACTTCCCCAAATGTCCCCAAATTCCCCCTAAACTTCCTCAGAGACCCCCAAACCCCCTCGGGACCCCCCGGTGCCCCCCGTACCGGGCTCTGTGCCCCGTCGATGCCCAGCAGGAACGCCAGGGGGCGCCTCCAAACCCCCCGAACTCACCCCAAAATCCCCCATAAATGACCCCAAATCTCCCTCGAATCCCCCCCAAACGACCCCAAATGTGCTCGGAGACCCTCAAATCTCTCTGAGGACCCCCTGGTGCCCCCCGTACCGGGCTGTGTGCCCCGTCGATGCCCAGCAGGAACGCCAGGGGGCGCCTCCAAAGGCCAGGTGGCACCTCTGAACCCCCCAAAATCCCCCATAAGTGACCCCAAATCCCCCTCAAATGACCCCAAATTCCCCCTAAATTTCCTCAGAGACCCCCAAATCCCCTCGGGACCCCCCGGTGCCCCCCGTACCGGGCTGTGTGCCCCGTCGATGCCCAGCAGGAACGCCAGGTGCCCCCCGAGCAGGCTCAGGCTCAGGTGCAGCTGCAGCGTCCGGCGCGGCTCGGCCACGGCGCGGCACAGGGCGAAGGTGGCACCCGCGGCCACCAGGGCCACCACGGACAGGGACAGGGCCACCCGGGTCACCAGGTCCAGCAGCCAATGGTCCTGGGGGGGACAATGACATCAGTGACATCATCAGTGACATCAGTGACATCATCAGTGACATCATCAGTGGCACACCAGTGACACCCCAGGGCCACCACCGACAGGGACAGGGCCACCCGGGTCACCAGGTCCAGCAGCCAGTGGTCCTAGGGACAATGACATCATCAGTGACATCATCAGTGACATCATCAGTGACACCCCAGTGACACCAGTGACACCCCAGGGCCACCACGGACAGGGACAGGGCCACCCGGGTCACCAGGTCCAGCAGCCAGTGGTCCTAGGGACAATGACATCATCAGTGACATCATCAGTGACATCAGTGACACCCCAGGGCCACCACGGACACGGACAGGGCCACCCGGGTCACCAGGTCCAGCAGCCAGTGATCCTAGGGACAATGACATCATCAGTGACATCATCAGTGACATCATCAGTGACATCATCAGTGACACCCCAGTGACACCAGTGTCACCCCCAGGGCCACCGGTGTCACCTCCAGGGCCAGCAGAACCATGGCAGGGCCACCAGAACCACTCCAGGGCCACCAATGTCACCGCCAGGGCCACCAGTGTCACCCCCAGGGCCACCAGTGTCACCTCCAGGGCCACCAGAACCACTCCAGGGCCACCAGAACCACGGCAGGGCCACCAGTGTCACCACCATGGGCACCAGTGACACCCCCAGGGCCACCGGTGTCACCTCCAGGGCCACCAGAACCACTCCAGGGCCACCAGTGTCACCCCCAGGGCCACCAGTGACACCCCAGTGACACCCCAGGGACCTTCTCAGGACCTCCAGGACCACCAGTGACACCCTCAGGGCCACCCACAGTGACACCAGGGCCACCCCTGGGACCTTCTCAGGGCCCTCAGAGCCACCAGGGCCACCAGAACCATCCCCAGTGACACCGGTGACACCCTCAGGGCCACCAATGACACCAGAACCACGCCAGGGCCACCAGTGACACCCCCAGTGACACCCCAGGGACACCGGTGACACCCCCAGTGACACCCCCAGTGACACCCCCAGTGACACCCCCAGTGACACCGGTGACACCCCAGGGCCACCAGGGCCACCCCTGGGACCGTCTCAGGACCCCCGGTGTCACCTCCAGTGTCATCAGTGACACCCCTTGGGACCCCCAGGGGCCACCAGTGACACCCCCAGTGACACCCCAGGGACACCCCAGTGACACCGGTGACACCCCAGGGCCACCAGGGCCACCCCTGGGACCTTCTTGAGACCTTCAGGGCCACCAGGGCCACCCTCAAGGACACCCCAGTGACACCGGTGACACCCCAGGGCCACCAGGGCCACCCCTGGGACCTTCTTGAGACCTTCAGGGCCACCAGGGCCACCCTCAAGGACACCCCAGTGACACCGGTGACACCCCAGGGCCACCAGGGGTGATTTTAGGGATGTTTTCGGGGTGATTTTGGGGTGATTTGGGGGGATTTCGGGGCACCTGGATCTCGTTGAAGGCCAGCAGCACCGCGAAGCCCCTCAGGTGATTTCAGGGATAATTTTGGGGTTATTTCAATGATATTTTGAAGATATTTTGGGATATTTTGGGGATATTTTCAGGCTATTTTAGGGGTGTTTTTGGGGTGATTTGGGGGGATTTCGGGGCACCTGGATCTCGTTGAAGGCCAGCAGCACAGCGAAGCCCCTCAGGTGATTTCAGGGATATTTTTGGGGTTATTTCAATGATATTTTGAGGATATTTTGGGGATATTTTTGGGATATTTTCAGGCTATTTTAGGGGTGTTTTTGGGGTGATTTGGGGGGATTTTGGCGCACCTGGATCTCGTTGAAGGCCAGCAGCACAGCGAAGCTCCTCAGGTGATTTCAGAGGATTTTTGGGATATTTTTGGGGCAGTTTTTGGGGTTATTTCAATGATATTTTCAGGATATTTTCAGGCTATTTTAGGGATGTTTTTGGGGTGTTTTTGGGGTGATTTGGGGGGATTTTGGGGCACCTGGATCTCATTGAAGGCCAGCAGGACAGTGAAGCCCCTCAGGTGATTTCGGGGCATTTTTGGGATATTTTTGGAGTTAATTCAAGGATATTTTTGGGATATTTTCAGGATATTTTCAGGCTATTTTAGGGATGTTTTTGGGGTGATTTTGGGGGATTTTGGGGCACCTGGATCTCGTTGAAGGCCAGCAGCACAGCGAAGCCCCTCAGGTGATTTCAGGAATATTTTTGGGGTTATTTCAATGATATTTTGAGGATATTTTCGGAATATTTTCAGGATATATTCAGGCTATTTTAGGCATGTTTTAGGGATGTTTTTGGGGGATTTTGGGGCACCTGGATCTCGGTGAAGGACAGCGAAGCTGGTCAGGTGATTTCAGGGATATTTTTGGGGTTATTTCAATGATATTTTGGGGACATTTTGGGGATATTTTGAGGATATTTTGGGGATATTTTGGGGATATTTTCAGGCTATTTTAGGGATGTTTTTGGGGTGATTTTGGGGGATTTTGGGGCACCTGGATCTCGTTGAAGGCCAGCAGGACAGCGAAGCCCCTCAGGTGATTTCAGGGATATTTTTGGGGTTATTTCAATGATATTTTGGGGATATTTTGGGGATATTTTGAGGATATTTTTGGGATATTTTGGGGATATTTTCAGGCTATTTTAGGGATGTTTTTGGGGTGTTTTTGGGGTGATTTGGGGGGATTTTGGGGCACCTGGATCTCGTTGAAGGCCAGCAGCACAGCGAAGCCCCTCAGGTGATTTTGGGGCATTTTTGGGATATTTTTGGGGCTGTTTTTGGGGTTATTTCAATGATATTTTGGGGATATTTTTGGGATATTTTGAGGATATTTTGGGGATATTTTCAGGCTATTTTAGGGATGTTTTTGGGGTGATTTTGGGGGATTTCGGGGCACCTGGATCTCGTTGAAGGCCAGCAGCACAGCGAAGCCCCTCAGGTGATTTCAGGGATATTTTTGGGGTTATTTCAATGATATTTTTGGGATATTTTGGGGATATTTTCAGGCTATTTTAGGGATGTTTTTGGGGTGATTTTGGGGTGTTTTTGGGGTGATTTGGGGGGATTTCGGGGCACCTGGATCTCGTTGAAGGCCAGCAGCACAGCGAAGCTCCTCAGGTGATTTCAGGGCATTTTTGGGATATTTTTGGGGTTAATTCAAGGATATTTTTGGGATATTTTGAGGATATTTTCAGGCTATTTTAGGGATGTTTTAGGGGTGTTTTTGGGGTGATTTGGGGGGATTTTGGGGTGATTTGGGGGGATTTTGGGGCACCTGGATCTCGTTGAAGGCCAGCAGCACAGCGAAGCTGGTCAGGTGATTTCAGGGATATTTTTGGGGTTAATTCAAGGATATTTTGAGGATATTTTGAGGATATTTTTGGGATATTTTGGGGATATTTTCAGGATATTTTCAGGCTATTTTAGGCATGTTTTAGGGATGATTTTGGGGTGATTTGGGGGGATTTTGGGGCACCTGGATCTCGCTGAAGGCCAGCAGCACAGCGAAGCCCCTCAGGTGATTTCAGGGATATTTTTGGGGTTATTTCAATGATATTTTGAGGATATTTTTGGAATATTTTCAGGATATTTTCAGGCTATTTTAGGGATGTTTTTAGGGTGATTTTGGGGTGATTTTGGGGGATTTTGGGGCACCTGGATCTCGTTGAAGGCCAGCAGCACAGTGAAGCCCCTCAGGTGATTTTGGGGCATTTTTGGGATATTTTTGGGGTATTTTTGGGGTTATTTCAATGATATTTTGAGGATATTTTGGGGATATTTTGAGGATATTTGGGGATATTTTCAGGCTATTTTAGGGGTGTTTTTGGGGTGATTTGGGGGGATTTTGGGGTGATTTGGGGGGATTTCGGGGCACCTGGATCTCGTTGAAGGCCAGCAGGACAGTGAAGCCCCTCAGGTGATTTCAGGGCATTTTTCGGATATTTTTGGGGTTAATTCAAGGATATTTTTGGGATATTTTCAGGATATTTTCAGGCTATTTTAGGGATGTTTTTGGGGTGATTTTGGGGTGTTTTTGGGGTGACTTTGGGGGATTTTGGCGCACCTGGATCTCGTTGAAGGCCAGCAGCACCGCGAAGCCCCTCAGGTGATTTCAGGGATATTTTTGGGGTTAATTCAAGGATATTTTTGGGATATTTTGAGGATATTTTGAGGATATTTTGGGGATATTTTCAGGCTATTTTAGGCATGTTTTAGGGATGATTTTGGGGTGTTTTTGGGGTGATTTCGGGGCACCTGGATCTCGTTGAAGGCCAGCAGCACCGCGAAGCTGGTCAGGTGCTCGCAGGCGCAGACGGTGCCGTGCCCCTCCGGGGGGGGGTCCCCGCTCCCGTTTTCGGGGGGCAGCACCCGGCACCCCCCGGTGTCCCAGCGCCCCTGCCGGGGGTTCCAGAAGGCGCAGAGGACCGAGCCCCCCGACTCGGGATCCTGGGGGGCACAAAAACAGGGGGTCAGGGGGGTCCCCGCCCCTTTTTCGGGGTCCCGACCCCTTTTTGGGCTCCTAAAACCCCCCCAGCCCTTCCCCTTTTTTAGGGTCCCCTTTGGGGGGTCCCAATTTGGGGTCCCCCTGCAGGGTCCCCATCCCCATTTTCAGCTCCCCCAGCCCCAATTTGGGGTCCCCCTCCCCATTTCGGGGTCCCCATCCCCAATTTGGGGTCCCCCTCCCCATTTCGGGGTCCCCATCCCCAATTTGGGGTCCCCCTCCCCATTTCGGGGTCCCCATCCCCATTTTCAGCTCCCCCATCCCCAATTTGGGGTCCCCGTCCCCATTTCAGGGTCCCCCTCCCCATTTTTCAGCTCCCCCCTCCCCATTTCGGGGTCCCCCTCCCCATTTTCAGCTCCCCCAGCCCCAATTTGGGGTCCCCCTCCCCATTTCAGGGTCCCCATCCCCATTTTCAGCTCCCCCAGCCCTAATTTGGGGTCCCCCTCCCCATTTCGGGGTCCCCAAACCCATTTTCAGCTCCCCCAGCCCCAATTTGGGGTCCCCCTGCAGGGTCCCCATCCCCATTTTCAGATCCCCCATCCCCAATTTGGGGTCCCCCTCCCCATTTTCAGATCCCCCATCCCCAATTTGGGGTCCCCCTCCCCATTTTCAGCTCCCCCAGCCCCAATTTGGGGTCCCCCTCCCCATTTCGGGGTCCCCATCCCCATTTTCAGCTCCCCCAGCCCCAATTTGGGGTCCCCCTCCCCATTTCGGGGTCCCCATCCCCATTTTCAGCTCCCCCATCCCCAATTTGGGGTCCCCCTCCCCATTTCGGGGTCCCCATCCCCATTTTCAGCTCCCCCATCCCCAATTTGGGGTCCCCCTCCCCATTTCATTTGGGTGATTTTCCCCCATTTTTTGGGTGATTTTCCCCCCACTATTTTTGATTCTCTCCCCATTTTTTGGGTGATTTTTTTCCCCCATTATTTTTTATTTTTCCCCCATTATTTTTGATTTCTCCCCCATTATTTTTGATTTCTCCCCCATTATTTTTTATTTCTCCCCCATTATTTTCGATTTTCCGCCCATTTTTTGGGTGATTTTTTCCCCCATTATTTTTGATTTTTTCCCCCATTATTTTTGATTTTTCCCCCATTTTTTCCCCCATTTATTTGATTTTGGCCGCTCACTGACCGGTTTGGGGTCCCGGAACCTCAGTGTGACCGTGGGGCTGTCCCTTTTTTGGGTGATTTTCCTCCCATTTTTTTGGTGATTTTCCCCCCATTTTTTGGGTGATTTTTCGGGTGATTTTTCCTTCATTTTTGGGGTGATTTTTTTTGTTTTTCCCCCCATTTTTTCCCCCATTTTTTGGGTGATTTTTCGCCGCTCACTGACCGGTTTGGGGTGCTGGAACCTGAGCGTGACCGCGGGGCTGTCCCTTTTTTTGGGTGATTTTCCCCCCATTATTTTTTATTTTCCCCCCATTTTTTGGGTGACTTTTTTCCCCCATTATTTTTGATTTCCCCCCCATTTCTTGGGTGATTTTTCCCCCATTATTTTTGATTTTTCCTCCATTTTTTGGGTGATTTTTCCCTCATTTTTTGGGTGATTTTTCCCCCGCTATTTTTGATTTTTCCCCCATTTTTTTGGGTGATTTTTTTTAATTTTCCCCCCATTTTTTGGGTGATTTTTTTTGATTTTTCCCCCATTTTTTGGGTGATTTTTTTTTTGTTTTTCCCCCATTTTTTGGGTGATTTTCCCCCCATTATTTTTTATTTTTCCCCCATTTTTTGGGTGATTTTCCCCCCATTATTTTTTATTTTTCCCCCATTTTTTGGGTGATTTTTCCCCCATTATTTTTAATTTTTCCCCCATTATTTTTGATTTTTCCCCCATTTTTTGGGTGATTTTTCGCCGCTCACTGACCGGTTTGGGGTGCCGGAACCTCAGCGTGACCGCGGGGCTGTCCCTTTTTTGGGTGATTTTTCCCCCATTATTTTTGATTTTTCCCCCATTATTTTTGATTTTTCCCCCATTTTTGGGTGATTTTCCCCCTATTTCTTGGGTGATTTTATTCCCCCATTATTTTTTATTTTCCCCCCATTTTTGGGTGATTTTTCCCCCATTTTTTGCGTGATTTTCCCCCCATTATTTGGGTGATTTTCCCCCATTTTTTGGGTGATTTTTCCCCCATGATTTTTGATTTCCCCCCCCCCCCATTTTTTGGACGATTTTTCGGTTGATTTTTCTCCAATTTTTTGGGTGATTTTCCCCCCATTATTTTTTATTTTTCCCCCATTTTTTTGGGTGATTTTTTTTTGTTTTTCCCCCATTTTTGGGTGATTTTTTCCCCCATTATTTTTGATTTTTCCCCCATTTTTTCCCCCTTTTTTTCCCCCATTATTTTTGTTTTTCCCCCATTTTTTGGGTGATTTTCCCCTCATTTTTTGGGTGATTTCGCCGCTCACTGACCGGTTCGGGGTGCCGGAACCGGAGCGTGACCGCGGCCCCGCCCCGGGCCCGTCGCGGCCGCTCGCGGGTGACGAAGGCGGCGCCCACCGGGGACAGACCCGGTACGAGGGGAAGGGGCGGCCCCGGCGGGGGGGGCGGGGCAGGGACCCCCCCCAGCCCCCCCAGAGCACCGGGGGAGCCCCCGAGAGCGCCCGGGGCAGCCCGGGCAGGGTCAGCAACCCCACTAATGACAGGCCTGTGGGGGGGAAAATAACCCAAAATGAGCCCAAAATCCTCGGAAATTACCCCAAAATCCCTCCCAAAATGGCCCAAAATAACCCAAAATGAGCCCAAAATCCCCCCGAGAGCGCCCGGGGGAGCCCGGGCAGGGTCAGCAGCCCCACTAATGACAGACCTGGGGGAAAAAGGACAAAAAATGAGCTCAAAATGAGCCCAAAATGAGCCCAAAATCCCCCCCAGGGTCAGCAGCCCCACTAATGACAGGCCTGTGGGGGGAAAAGGACAAAAAATAACCCAAAATCCCCGGAAATTACCCCAAAATCCCCCCCAAAATGAGCCCAAAATCCCCCCGAGAGCGCCCGGGGGAGCCCGGGCAGGGTCAGCAACCCCACCAGGGACAGACCTGTGGGGAAAAGGACAAAAAATAACACAAAATGAGCCCAAAATCCCCGGAAATTACCCCAAAATCCCTCCCAAAATGAGCCCAAAATCCCCCCGAGAGCGCCCGGGGAGCCCGGGCAGGGTCAGCAGCCCCACTAATGACAGGCCTGGGGGGAAAAAGGACACAAAATAACCCAAAATGAGCCCCAAATGAGCCCAAAATCCCCCCCAGGGTCAGCAATCCCACCAGGGACAGGCCTAGGGGGAAAAGGACAAAAAAAACCCCAAAATGAGCCCCAAATCCCCGGAAATGACCCCAAAATCCCTCCCAAAATGAGCCCAAAATCCCCCCCAGTGTCCCCTCAATGTCCCCAGGGTCACCCCAGGCCCCCTCCAGTTTTCCCAAACCCCCCCCAGTGTCCCCAATGTCCCCTCAGTGTCTCCCCACTGTCCCAAATATCCCCCCACTGTCCCCAGTGTCCCCAATGTCCCCTCAGTGTCCCCAATGTCCTCACTGTCCCCAATGTCCCTGATGTCCCCAATGTCCCCCCAATGTCCCCATTGTCCCCTCAGTGTCCCCAATGTCCTCACTGTCCCCATTGTCCCCAATGTCCCCTCAGTGTCCCCAGTGTGTCCCCAATGTCCCCTCAGTGTCCCCAGTGTCCCCAATGTCCCCACTGTCCCCATTGTCCCCACTGTTCCCTATGTCCCCAATGTCCCCAATGTCCCCAATGTCCCCTCACTGTCCCCTCAGTGTCCCCTCACTGTCCCCTGTGTCCCCTCACCGCTCTCCGGGTCCAGCGCCACCTCGGGGGGGACCTCGATCGTCACCTCAGGGACCGCCAGGGTGACAGGGCCGGGGGTGGCACCGCGGGACACGGCCAGGGACAGCGCTGGGGACAGAGGGACAGTGTCACCATTGGGGACAGTGACACCCCTGGGACACGGCCAGGGACAGCGCTGGGGACACAAAGGGACAGGGACAGGGACAGGGACGGTGTCACCATTGGGGACAGTGACACCCCTGTGCCACCCCTGGGACACGGCCAGGGACAGAGCTGGGGACAAGGACAGGGACGGTGTCACCCCCTGTGTCACCTGTGTGCCACCCCTGTGCCACCACCAGTGTGACAGGGCCGGGGGTGGCACCGCGGGACACGGCCAGGGACAGCGCTGGGGACACAAAGGGACAGTGTCACCATTGGGGACAGTGACACCTGTGTGCCACCCCTGGGACACCTGTGCCACCGCCAGGGTGACAGGGCCGGGGGTGGCACCGCGGGACACGGCCAGGGACAGAGCTGGGGACAGAGGGACAGGGATGGTGTCACCATTGGGGACAGTGACATCCCTGTGCCACCTGTGTGACACCTGTGCCACCGCCAGGGTGACAGGGCCAGGGGTGGCACCGCGGGACACGGCCAGGGACACAAAGGGACAGGGACAGTGTCACCATTGGGGACAGTGACACCCCTGTGCCACCTGTGTGACACCTCAGGGGACAGAGCCAGGGACAGCACTGGGGACAGACAGGGACGGTGTCACCTGTGTGACCCTTACCTGCCCCCTCCATGGTGACATTGGTGACACCCAGGTGACACCGATCCCTTACCTGCCGTTCCCACGGTGACATTGGTGACACCCAGGCGACACCCAGGTTACACCAATCCCTTACCTGCCCCCTCCACGGTGACACACAGGTGACACACAGGTGACACACAGGTGACACCCAGGTGACCCCGGTCCCTTACCTGCCCCCTCCACGGTGACATTGGTGACACACAGGTGACACAGGTGACACTGGGGTGACACCGATCCCTTACCTGCCGTTCCCACGGTGACATTGGTGACACACAGGTGACACACAGGTGACACTGGGGTGACACCGGTCCCTTACCTGCCGTTCCCACGGTGACATTGGTGACGCTCCCCGGCAGCAGGGAAGTTTATGGTGACACAGGTGACACACAGGTGACACAGGTGACACAGGTGACACTCAGGTGTGTCCCAAGCCTTACCTGCCCCCTCCGTGGTGACATTGGTGACGCTCCCCGGCGGCAGGGATGTTTATGGTGACACACAGGTGACACACAGGTGACACCGGTCCCTTACCTGCCGTTCCCACGGTGACATTGGTGACACACAGGTGACACTCAGGTGACACTGATCCCTTACCTGCCGTTCCCACGGTGACATTGGTGACGCTCCCCGGCGGCAGGGATGTTTATGGTGACACAGGTGGGGTTTAGGGGTGACAGGTGACACAGGTAACACACAGGTGACACACAGGTGACATTTATTTGTTACCTGCCGTTCCCACGGTGACATTGGTGACACTCAGGTGTGTCCCAAGCCTTACCTGCCGTTCCCACGGTGACATTGGTGACACACAGGTGACACAGGTGGGGTTTAGGGGTGACAGGTGACACAGGTAACACACAGGTGACACACAGGTGACATTTATTTGTTACCTGCCCCCTCCGTGGTGACATTGGTGACGCTCCCCGGCGGCAGCCGCGTCCCGGCGCCCCGGGCCAGCCCCTCCCCCGCCCGCAGCAGCGCCGAGAGCCAGCGGTGCCGCCGGGGGGGAGGGGCGGCGGCCGCGGACCCCCCCAGGGCCCCCCCGAGCGCCGACAGCAGGTCCTGGACACGAGGGGGACCCCGAAATCAGAGACCAAAAATATCCCCAAATATCCCCAAAAAACTGCACCAAAATATCCCAAAAATATCCCAAAATATACCAAAAAAACTGCACCAAAATATCCCCCCCCCAAAATCCCCCAAATCCCCTCAGGACCCCCCAAAATTCCCCCAGCACCCCCCAAAACCCCCCCAGGACCCCCCAAAACGCCTCCAGGACCCCCAAAATCCCCCTGGGTCTCCCCAAAATCCCCCCTGCCCCCCCAAACCCCCCCCTGCCCCCCCAAAACCCCCTCAGGACCCCCCAAATCCCCTCAGGACCCCCCAAAACCCCTCAGGACCCCCCAAAATCCCCCCAGGAACCCCAAAATCCCCCCAGGACCCCCCAAAATCCCCTCCCAGACCCCCCAAAACCCCTCAGGACCCCCCAAAATCCCCCCGGGATCCCCCAAAACCCCCCCAGGACCCCCCAAAATCCCCTCAAGACCCCCCAAAACCCCCTCAGGACCCCCCAAAATCTCCTCAGGACCCCCCAAATCCCCCCAGGACCCCCCAAATCCCCTCAGGACCCCCCAAAACCCCCCCAAAATCCCGCAGGACCCCCCAAAACCCCCCCAGGACCCCCCAAAACCCCTCCAGGACCCCCCAAATCCCCCCAGGACCCCCCAAAACCCCCTCAGGACCCCCAAAATTCCCCCAGGACCCCCCAAAATCCCCCTGGGTCTCCCCAAAATCCCCCCAGGACCCCCCAAAACCCCTCAGGACCCCCCAAAATCCCCTCAGGACCCCCCAAATCCCCCCCGGCCCCCCCAAACCTGCAGCACTCTCCGGGGGTCTCGCCCCCCCCTCAGCTCCTCGGCAATTTGGGTCAGGGTCTCCCCCAAATCACAGCCCTGGGGGGGGGGGCAGGGAGGGCTCAGAGGGACCCCCCAAATCCCGGGGACCCCTCCCCAAAATCCCCAACACCCCCCCCCCCAAAAAAAGTTGGGGTCCTTGCGAACCCCAAAATTTTTGGGGAAAATCCCCCCCCCCAGATTTGAGGACCCTCCCCAAAATTTGGGGTCCCTTTGTGACCCCCCCCCCCCATTCCATAAATTTGGGATCTCCCGCAAATTTCGGGTCCCCCCCTCCCCATTTTGGGCTCCCCCTCCCCAATTTTGGGGTCCCAAATTTCGGGGTTTTCTACCCCATTTTGGGGTCCCCCCCTCCCCAATTTCGGGGTCCCAAATTTTGGGGTTTTCCTCCCAATTTCGGGGTCCCCCTCCCCAATTTTGGGGTCCCCCCTCCCCAATTTCGGGGTCCCAAATTTTGGGGTTTTCCTCCCAATTTCGGGGTTTTCTCCCCAATTTTGGGGTCCCCCCTCCCCAATTTCGGGGTCCCAAATTTTCGGTTTTTCCCCCAATTTCGGGGTCCCAAATTTTGGGATTTTCCCCCCAATTTCGGGCTCCCCCTCCCCAATTTCGGGGTCCCCCTCCCCAATTTCGAAGTCCCAAATTTTGGGGTTTTCCCCCCAATTTCGGGCTCCCCCTCCTCAATTTCGGGGTCCCAAATTTTGGTGTTTTCCCCCCAATTTTGGGGTTTTCCCCCCAATTTTGGGGTCCCAAATTTCGGGGTTTTCCCCCCAATTTCAGGGTCCCCCCTCCCCAGTTTTGGGGTCCCAAATTTTGGGGTTCCCCTCCCCAATTTCGGGGTCCCCCCTCCCCAATTTCGGGGTCCCAAATTTTGGTGTTTTCCCCCCAATTTTGGGGTTTTCCCCCCAATTTTGGGGTCCCAAATTTCGGGGTTTTCCTCCCAATTTCGGGGTCCCCCCTCCCCAATTTTCGGGGTCCCAAATTTTGGGGTTTTCCCCCCAATTTCGGGGTTCCCCCTCCCCAATTTCGGCGCCCCAAATTTTGGGGTTTTCCCCCCAATTTCGGGGTTCCCCTCCCCAATTTTGGTGTCCCAAATTTCAGGGTTTTCTCCCCAATTTCGGGGTCCCAAATTTTCGGATTTTCCCCCCAATTTCAGACTCCCAAATTTTGGGCTTTTCTCCCCAATTTCGGGGTTCCCCCTCCCCAATTTCGGGGTCCCAAATTTTGGGGTTTTCCCCCCAATTTCGGGGTCCCAAATTTTTGGATTCCCCCCCAAATTTCAGGATCCCCCTCCCCAATTTCGGGGTCCCCAATTTTGGATTCCCCCCAAATTTCGGATCCCCCCTCCCCAATTTCAGCGTCCCAAATTTCGGGGTTTTCCCCCCAATTTCGGGGTCCCCCTCCCCAATTTCGGGGTCCCAAATTTTCGGTTTTGCCCCCCAATTTTGGGGTTTTCCCCCCAAAATCGGGGTCCCCCCTCCCCAGTTTCGGCGTCCCAAATTTCAGCGTTTTCCCCCCAATTTCGGCGTCCCAAATTTTATGGTTTTCCCCCCAATTTCGGGGTTTTCTCCCCAATTTCGGGCTCCCCTCCCCAATTTCGGGGTCCCAAATTTTGGGGTTTTCCCCCCAATTTCGGGGTCCCCTCACCGGCTCCTCCTCGGGGCAGATCTCGGGGGGCACCGGCACCGCTGGGGGAGGGGAAGGGGGCGTGGTCAGAGAGGGCGTGGCCGCGGAAGGGGCGTGGCCAACGCTCGCCCCGCCCCCATTTTGGGGGAATTCGAGGGAAATTTTGGGGTCCCAGGGGAAAAATTTTGGGGTTTTGGGGGAGATTTGGGGATTTTGAGGTGCCAGGGGTGGAGAATTTTGAGGGTTCTGGTGGTTTGGGGGGATTTTGGGATATTTGGGGGAATTTTTTGGATTTTTGGGCTGATTTGGGGGATTTTTGGGGCAATTTTTGCGATTTTGGGGGCAAATTATT